>JBBPCX010070488.1:0-34239 GCA_037974365.1 Hydrocynus forskahlii
TATTATATAATGTATACACACACTATATACATGTGTGTATATATATATACACATATACACACATACATACACACTATATGCATGCATATATATATATATATATATATGTGTGTATGTATATGTATATGTATATATATATATTAGTACACATATATATACATACATACACATATGCATACACACAGGATGAGGCCCGCCCCCTCGTTCTGGTACTGTGGAGAGAAACACAAAAGTGTGTCCGAAATCGCGCACTTGCACACTTTTAGAGTGCGATTTTAGTGCATAGTGCGTTCACACTGACAACCAAGCTAAAACTCTGCACTGAAAGTATCTGGATGGTACAGTATGGCCAAAAAACACAGTGCGGAACGACGGACACTATGAGCACTATACAGATGCCATTTTGACCAGGTAGCAGAAGGGGAGGAACTTTCAAGTTTCGGCAGATATTTTGGTGGGCCGGAGAATCGCAAGCAAATGTTAGTCCATCACTTCCGCTAAGGGCAAAACGTTAGTGGTCCATTTCGGGCAACAGTTACCCACGGTGGTGTGCACTACAGAAGGAAGTGCTCAGTGTTCACTATGCACTACATTCCAGTGCACTCACGTAAGTGCGCGATTTTGGACACACTCAAAAAGCACGTCTTGGGATGGTGAAATACCGCTGTACTCAGAGGCGCAAGGTTCGAAAGTAGCCAATATTTAATTCTTCTTGCTTCTGATTGCCTGCTGCCCTTTGACGCAGTGGCAGTCTAGAATTTTCGCCGTGGAGCGTCTCGAGTGTTCTCGTGTTTTTCGTTTTGTTCTTCTTAAAGCCCTGTATTTATTACTGTAAGTTAAATTAATTTATTACTGTATTTACCTGCTTATACCAAAGAAAATGACAGCGCATACCAAAGAAAACGCCCGTGCATAAATCACATAACAGTCTATATAGGGGTAACATCGGTATTTACATTCTAGCACTGCGGAAGTTCACTGATATATATATATATGTCAGTGCTGGGCACATTAACATGTCATTATCGCGTTAGAAATATTTAAAGCAGCTGTGTAACTGTATTAAAGGAAATACCGCTGTTGAAAAGCCCCTTATTTGTTTAAAGTGTTGGCAAACCAAATGTTATTGCACTTTTGTTCAAATAGCAGTGCTTTGTGTGTGTGTGTGTGTGTGTGTGTGTGTGTGTGTGTGTGTGTGTGTATAGACATAAGATATGTAATATTAAAATGTATAAAATATATATGTATATAAATTAAAAAAACATGTATTAAAATATATAAATCTCCTCGCAGTGAAATCTAAAGGAGTTTCGTTGTCCTACATGCATGTTTTATCAGATGGTCGTTGTCGCTCGTTTGAACTACACCTGATTATATTCGTTGATCCAGATAAATTAATCCATTCTTGAGGGTGTTTGTTAATTATCATTATTTTTTGGCCAAAGTTATTTCCCATCAATTAGCTGTCTCTTAGGCCTCAGTTTTGGTCCAAGACATTGTAATTTATACAGTTTGTGCTTTAATACCACTTATGATTTACTGTGTAATGTGGCTTAGCATATTTGCATTGCCCAATTTCTCAAAACATTCATTAGCAGCTTTTTCTTGGGGCAGCTGGGTGGCCTAGTGGTTAGGGTGTTGAGTGTTGCCCCTGCAATCAGAAGCTTGTGACTTTTAATCCCAACTGCTAGCCTCATCACTGAGTTACCCTTGAGCAAGGTACCGTCCCCACACACTGCTCCCCAGGCGCCCCTCATTGGTGGCAGCCCCCTGCTTCACTTGGTGAATGGGTTAAATGCAGAGAAAGAATTTCACATTGTTCACACTGTGTGGTGTATTCACGCGTGACTATAAGGGGCTATAAGTAAAGTGTACTTTAGTCGTAATTTGTTGAAATGGGAAGATGGAAATGGGAACTACACGTAAGATACATTTGCTTATTGACTTGGTCGTGCACTTATATTACATTCACGCCAGAAGTGACAAGAGTGTCAAAATTCGCTCTGGCCACCCTTCCAGATGTTAACTGCTGTGGATCTTCTGATGTATATGACAGGCTTACACTAGTTCACTTGGAATGCTTGGTCTTGCATACTTTTTTCAAAAGGACCATAAAGCAGACAAACTTGTTGAGTTGGTGTCTTTGTGCCGAATAACCAAAAGTAGGGTATAAGTCAACTTCATGAAGTCTTTGTGATTTAATGAAGCTACGTATAAGTAAATAGCCGTACCACGTTTGTTCTAGTTGCTTAATGAATTAGGCCAAACACTGTTAAAATTTGTACCGTAAACATTAGACTGTTTTGCATGCTATAGCTCTAAAGTTAACATACAGTTCCCTTCTGTTTTCACAAAATGTATTATACATTTCACCTACTCAGCTAGAACACCAAGAATTTCAGAAAACTTAAGTTCATGCTTCGTTTTTTTAAATCTTTGTGTGTACAGGGACACGACCTAAATAATGGAAAACTCACCACGGCAGTTGCCAGCTTCACCTCATTGACCCAGCACTGATAATGTTGGGTGGGATCAAAAAATGTACATGGTTGTGTTCTCTGAAATTCTCAAAAGCAGAGCTCTTCTAAATTTGTTGAACCTCTTCATACCTCATTGACAAATAGTTGCCTGGACTTCAGTTTTATTTTGACAATGGCGAAAGCATGCTGCTAAAGGTCATACTGCTCGCTTGACTTCCGGTTCCTTCAGTGTTTTCGCCGCTCCCTGTGTGAATATAGGGTGGATCTATTGTGACGTTAAATGTCTGGTTCTAAATTGTAGCATGTTATTCCTTTTACATTTTGGAGTTGACATTTAGTCTTTCCATAGGCTGCTGCTGGGATCCTGTGTTATGTCGGAGCCTACGTGTTCATCACGTATGATGACTATGACCACTTCTTTGAGGATGTGTACACTTTAATCCCCGCTGTTGTCATCATTGCTGCCGGTGCACTCCTCTTCATCATTGGACTGATTGGATGCTGTGCCACAATTCGGGAGAGCCGTTGTGGGCTGGCCACAGTTAGTAAAACCTGCACGCTGACCATGTACCATTTGACTAATTATCCAGTTTTATCTGGATAAATGTTGTTTAAACTACATTTTTCAAATTCATACTTTCCAGTTTGTCATCATCCTTATGCTGGTGTTTGTGACGGAGGTGGTTGTGGTGGTGCTTGGCTACATATACAGAGCAAAGGTTAGTCCTACCCAGAGGCAGGTCAGTGTTTTGTAAAGGTGGAGCACTGCTTACTTTTGTACATTGAAAAGCAAAGTGATCAAAACCATGGGCATATAGGTCTGATCCTCAAAACCTGCCACTAATCTTTTTTTTTTTTTTTTTTTTGATCCACAAAAAAGTAAGCAGTTTTATTCTATCAAACCAAAGTAAAAAGATTTAATTTAAAATGTAATTTAGGAATGCAACAGTGCTAGACTAAGGTGAAATGCACTGATACAGAATATGGCTTTTTTTGTTTAGGTGGAAGAGGAGGTCAATCATTCAATCCAGAAGGTGTACAATGAATACAATGGCACCAACACAGATGCCCCCAGTCGTGCCATTGACTATGTGCAGAGACAAGTGAGACAGTTTGATGATATAACCTGAATCCCTTTTGCTAAAATAAGTAATTCTGGGTTTTGTATTGTTTTAAATAGTGTCAGTGGAATTCAGTGTGTGAAGTATTTATTCCCATGCATGGCGTACTGTTGGAGTATTTGTCATGAAACCTTAACACTTTGCGTTGTATTTAAGCTGCACTGCTGTGGAATTGCCAACTATTCAGACTGGAGAAACACACGCTGGTTTAATGAGTCTCGGAACAACAGTGTACCCCTGAGTTGCTGCAAACCCAACGTGAGCAACTGTACTGGCTCCCTCTCCCGTCCTGGAGACCTCTATCCTGAGGTATGAGTCCAAGAGTGTATGTGTGAGAGGTGGCATATGAGAGTCAGGTTTTGAGATGGTATATTACTTTGAATTCCTCAGGGATGTGAAGCTCTAGTTGTGAAGAAACTGAAGGAAATTATGATGTACGTCATCTGGGCTGCACTGACATTCGCTGCAATTCAGGTATGAATCTCTTTTTACATAGTCTGAACTCTTTGCTAAGACTGAAAACTTGCCACTAAAATGTATTATACAATTGTAGCTCTTACTTTAATAATTGTTATTTCATTACATTACCTATAATCGTGATATGCAACAGTAAGGAACCCTGGAGATCTCATGTGTCAAAAACTTGAGAACATTGAGTTTCTGGCCGAAATCCTGGACATTGGTCAGTTAAACATCTGAAACGTCTTCTCTTGTGCCTTTTCCACTGTGGAAAGTGGGCATTTTTGAGCAGTTTGCCACCCATTGCTTTCACAGTGGCCACATTGGATTCTCTTAACTCATAGGCCTCTACCATTTGAGTGATGCTCTGTCTCCAAAAGGATTATTTTTTGCCTCTTAATTGTTGTTAGAAGCATACACATTAATACATTAATAAGAATCAATTCACATCCAAAGATTAGATTTCACTCCGTGAGTAAACTGCTTCATCTGGCCTCAATAAGTAATACATCAGAAAATGGGCCAATCTCTTAGACTGTGGGGTTAGGTTGTAGATAACCAGCTTTTTCCATTAATAATTGTGGTTCGTTTGAGATTTCAAAGAGCCTATTCACTTCTATTTTTAAAATATCTGCATCCACAAAAATAAAAAAAATAATATTCCACAAATTTCTTTTGTTTTTGTACATTTCCACTTCAGCTAGAATAGGAGTTTTTCTTCAAATCTCCTTTTTGCCTCAAAGGACTGTTCAACACTGCTTATTTACAAATGTCGCTGACTTGTCATTTCCAGGGAAGACACGTTCACATAGCTGCTTTGTTAAATGTTTCTTGTTTAACTTTTGTAGGAGTACTAAGAGCTCATCCCAGCTGTGGTTCCCTGCTTTCATGTGAACCTAAGCATGGTCATGTCCTTTTGCTTTTGTTTTCTTTGGAGTCACTGTGCCAAACTTCCCATGGGGATACTAGGGCTTTCCTCTATAGTGCATTACAATGAATTGGATGTAAGATCCAGTAAACATGTTCCTTCTTCTTGTTCTCTCCTAGATGCTTGGGATGCTGTGTGCCTGTGTGGTGCTGTGTCGTAGAGGTCGGGACCCTGCATACGAGTTACTGATAACTGGAGGGACATATGCGTAAATGAGGAACTATTAAAACAAAATACACACATACATACACAGGGCTCAGGGTTCTGTTAGAGTGTGACAGCACACTGATCATGCCCTCCTCTTTCAGCTACACAACTTAGACAGGGTTGCTCACACTGTTCATTGGTGATGGGTGAAGCAGAATATTTTTATTTATTTATGTGCTTCTGTAAGAATGGATCTGTTTTATTTTAAATGTTCTTTTCCAAATGCTATATAAGCCAAATTCATAAATGGTGATCAACCAACTTTTTTTTGTTTCTAAATGAGAAGACGGCTTGCTTCTTCTAATTTATGTGGTGTCTGTAAGATTGAGCATTTTCGATCATGTGAAAGATGGCATTATTGTATGGACAGAAAGTGTGGAATTTCTGCTTTCCTCATGTGTTCACTTGCACTATGTGTACAGCTATTGGTTACTTTATTATCAAAGATCATTGAGATCACACTTGTGAATATTTGGGATAGGGAAAGTCATTTAATGTGTTAGAGGTTCATGTGTTGTTGCTGACCCATCTATGCCTACCATCACCAGAAATACTGGCAGCATCAGACAAGATCTGGATCACTTAGCAATATGAATCCAATTTTACAATAGTATGAAGTGTCAGAAAAATTAACCCCTGTTACATATAATCTAAAGTTTGTGGAAAATGCTTCATGCACTACTTACCATGTATTTTATCACTTTTATTTCTATTCCTTCTCATCTTTATTGTGTGCAGTTTAGTATTCTGATTTTAAAATTTGGAGACTCTAGAGCAATGTAGAACAGCAACCTCATTAAATGAATGTATATAGACTACAGAAAAACAAATTAAACTTAATTTTGACATTGAAATGTGTGGCAGTTGGTGTTTTTATGAAAACTTATGTTTAAGCCTCTTGATGCACCATTTACATGATCATTGATACTTTTGTTTATTGTGGTTTAATGTAAACAACACATGATCAAATTTGGCTATTAACCTTGCGTGTCTGGGGTTGCATTCATGGTTTTCAGGAATTCTCTGGTTCTCACAGGCCATTCAGACAAAGCAGCCTGACATTCAGAGACATTGATTGTCAGAGGAACAGGCTCAAAACTAAGCTTGTGTAGAACAAGTCTAAAGGTCAGGCTATTCCCAGGCAGGGGGGTTCAGAATTATTCTGATGCCATGTTTCTGGATGTCCCAATTTAAAGCAGGGGCCAGCTGTGGCCTAGTTAGGGGTTAGGGAGTTGCCCCTGCAATCAGAAGGTTGTTCGAATCACAGCACTCCTAGCAACAACACTGAGGTGCCCTTGAGCAATGTACCATCCCCACACACTGCTCCCTGGGTGCCCCTCATTGGTGGCAGTGCCCTGCTTCACTTGATGAATGTGTTAAATGCAGAGAAAGAATTTCACATTTTTTGCTCTGTGTGCTGTACTGTGGTGTGTTCACATGTGACTATAAGGGGCTACTTTACTTTTATCTACAGATGTAAAGAGGGCAGACCGTTATTTAAAGCTATGAGTGGCTGGCACTGCAACTAGTGTGTCACGAGTCACGTTTTACAGTCCATTTATGGTTGGAATTATTTAAGTTGAAGTAATCCAGCTTGTATTGGTTGATCTAAAAATGAATCCAGTAGTATGACCAGTAGTGGTATACAGAAATATGTATAAAAGATACAGGAGCATTTCATTAGCAATTGTATTTTAATGGTAGGGTATACAAAGGTGGCACTGTGTGCAGTAATAATTATACAAATATGTTCTTTGACAGTGTCATCATACACTAAATGTACTCTTGTATTATTGTGTTATGTTCCTGAGTATCTGGACATTGATGCAATTTTGAAAATAAGCAACCAAGAGGTTACAGAAGTTCTGACTCAGCTTCAAAGGGTTTTACAAAGGTATTGCGTTAAGCTTTTGGAAATTACAGAAATGACAGTCCCTCCATTTTCAAAGGCTCAAAGGTAATTGCACGCATGACTGACAAGCAGTTTCATGGCCCTCGATATTCCATGACAAAGTAGATAAAAGGTCAGGAGCTGATTCAATACACTGAATCTGCATTTGGTAGCTGTTAATTGAACTCGGTGTCAGGTCCATTGTGTCAATACAATTGAAGAAAGCCATCATTTGGCTAAAGATAACCTAAACAAACACAGAGCTAAAACTTTAGGAGTGCCCAAATCAACAATTTGTTTTATTCTTAAAAAGAAAGAATACCCTGTGAATGATCATAGAATTCTTTCTTTGGTAAAGAAAAACCCCTTCAAAACATCTAGTCAGATCAAGAGGCTTATCACTGTCCAAGTCTACCATCAAGAGACACTTTCATGAATGAAATGCAGAGGATTTATCTCTAGATGGAAACCAGTGGTAACACTAAGAACAGGAAGGCCAGATTAGACTTTTCTAGAAGACTGCCCCGTTCTGGGTTTTTTGGACAGCTTGTTCCAGAATGATGGAAAATGAAAAGTATGTAGAAAGAAAGGGACAGCTCATGATCCAAAGCACCACATCGTCTGTCAAAAATGGTCAAGGTAACGTTACGGCATGGGTATGTATGGCTACCAATGGAACTGGGTGACTGGAGATTACTGATGTGACTCCTGAGAGTAATATGCAATGGATAATGACAAAAGCAACCCACAAGTTTCTCCAGGTGAAGAAATAGGATATTCTTCAAAGGCTTAATCATCTGATCCCAGCCCCGTATAGCAGCTTTTCAGTCCCTGAAGACAAAACTGAAGGCAGAAAGATTTTCATCCGATTATTAAAACAATACGTATTTTTTATATTACTTTGTACAATTACTTCGGAATATGGAGGGAGTCTGTGAAAAATGGCTGAAATTTCTGAAAGCTTCATGTCTTTGTTAAATCCCTTAAATTAAAGCTGAAAGTCTATACTTCCATCAAATCTTGATTGTTCAATTCCAAATCCATTGTGGTGGTTTTCTTTACCAATAAATACTTTAGTTAAGAAATAAATATATCTGCCTCTTAACAAAATAAGTACAATGTTTATTTACAAATTACCATGGTTCATTTAAGGATCTTTCTGCAGGAGTTTAGATTTTGATTCCTCATAGATATGTTCATACTGATCCTTGTTGCTCTGCAAATATTTAAGGTTTACCCAGACACAGTGGATATTGGCTCTAATACCCGATCAAGGGTGGAATCAGTGGAGGATCTTTACATTAGGCTTTGGCTCAAATCTTGGTCAGGTAAGATCCTGGCACAAGGCCACACTGGCCATTCTTTTGGACCGTCCACCAGCCATCTTCTCCTTGCTCCTCAACCCGCAGAACATCTCCCATAGAGATGGACAGTTCGTCAACACCCTAAAAAGAAGCACAACATTTAGCAATTAATATTATGGATATTTTTTTTTATATTATGAGCTATTATTTTCATGTTATGGTGGTTCTTGTAGAGATGCATCCTCCAGCTGAAGGTCTATCCTCTCCAGACTGGTAGTCTCTTGTCAGTGTGTATGTAGCAAGAGGTTCTTTTTACAGGGAGGACCAGCGGGGCTTTGGACCATCCTTGGTAGAGTTTAATTCCAAGATGTGGTACAAAAATGCGAATGGGTAGAGCACTTTGAGGAACTATTAAACAGACTAGCCCCATATCCAGTGGATATTCAGCTGGATGACAGTGATCAGCTGATTGATTGTGGTGTACCTTCTCAGGAGGAGATTCACTAGCCTGTTAAACAACTGCGGAAAATCTCCAGAGCCAGATAAAATACAAGACAGAAGCGCAGAAAGCTGATGTGAGACCAATGTAGCAACACACTACCCCCATTCAGAAATGTCCGGGACGAGGAACAAGAATCCCATCAAGAGTGTAAACAAGGATACCTCATTAAGCTCCCAAAGAAAGATGACCTTAGTTCTGGATCTAACTATAAGAAGATAACACTGCTGGCCACACCAGACAAGACCTTCAACAGAGTTCTTGTCGATCCCCAGCTCCAAGAGCAACAAGCTGGCTTTCTCAAGAACATATCACTGCACTGAACATATCACAATGTTGTACATGATTATGGAGCCCTCACTAGGGTGGAACTCTAGAACCTCTCTACGTTAACTTTATTGAATATGACAAGTGTAGACAGGCAGACCCTCTGCTGAGACAACATTGTCAGGAACTCCCAAGACTAGTCCCAAGACTGCTAAGCACCTCTGACATACCTTTGAGCAAGGTACTGTTCCCACACACTGCTCCCTGGGCGCTGTGTTCCTGGCTGCCCGCTGCTTCACTGGGTGAATGAGTTAAATGCAGAAATAGAAATTTGTGCTGTTCACACTGTGTGGTGCTTTCATGTATGACAGAATGGTCACTTTCACTTCACTATATAGAGATGACCTGCAGGGTGGTACACAACCAGCAACTCACTGTTGTCTTCCAAGTACAGACATGAGTGAGCCGGGGATGCTTGTCACATTTCCTGTTGACCATAGACTGGGTCATGAAGACAACTACAGCTCAAAAGCAGAACATCATGCAGTGGACATTCTCGACAAATAGGTTAACTTTGACTTTTTTCACATATCCAGCAATAAAGGAGACCAACACAGTGGCATCAAACTCAGCATGCCTTGGCCTCAATATCCACAGGAAGGAAGAAGCTAGGTCAACACAGCAGCATTTTTAAAGAAATGGGTGAGACAGATGCTATAGTAAATACCATAATGAAACCTTGAAGCTAACAAAAATAATCACAGGTTTCTGTTTAGTCCAATTTCTGAACGAACTAGGAACCAGGGAGCTGTAGGACCACAGGTACCTGCAAACTTTTGTGGTGATGATTTTTAAAATGGCTCTTTTTCCATCCACGAAATATTCCCTCCAGACTTGATTATCATAACAGCTTGCTGTCATGCTGCTACAATAAATAAGCTTCAGTTAGACCAGAATGCAGCAGCTAGAATCTTCTCTAGAACAAGGAAACTCAACCACATCAGGCCATTATTCCAATCAAATTTTGTATTGGCTATAAAATTCTACTATTGACATAAAAAGCCTTGAATGGCCTTGGACCCGCATACCTCCAAACTTATCTCTTACCACGAGCCTCCGTGCTCACTAAGATCTCAAGGTGCTGGCTATTTACTCGTCCCCAGAATTATGAAATCTACAGCAGGAGGAAGAGCCTTTTCATATAAAGCCCTCCAGCTTGAGACTCAGACACAGTCTCTGTTTTTAAGTCTAGGTTCAAAACCTACTTGTTTAGTCTTTCTGTAATTAATCAAAAGTGAGCTGCATCCTGCTTCCACAGATCATCCTTCAGAAGATTTTACAACTTGACTGCAGTCCACCTGTGGTAAACTGCAGTCCATCTGTCATGATTTGGAAAGGCAGACACCTTTCTATAAAATGTCCCATAGTTGACAGTGCATGTCAGAGCACAAACCAAGCCATGAAGTCCAAGGAATTGTTTGTAGACCTTCGAGACAGGATTGTATCGAGGCACAGATCTGGGGAAGGCTACAGTGGCCTCCAATATCCGTAAATGGAAGAAGTTTGGAACCACCAGGACTCTTCCTAGAGCTGGCCACCTGTCCACTCTGAGCGATCGAGGTTGAAGGGCCTTAGTCAGGGAGGTGACCAAAAACCCGATGGTCACTCTGACAGAGCTCCAGCATTGCTCTGTGGAGAGAGGAGAACCTTCCAGAAGGATAACCATTTCTGCAGCACTCCACCAATCAGGGCTGTATGACAGAGTGGCCAGGTGGAAGCCACTCCTCAGTAAAAGGCACATGACAAGGCACGTGAGAGACTCTCAGACCATGGGAAATAAAATTTCAGGGTAGGGGGAAAGATGAATGCAGCAATGTACAGAGAGATCCTTGATGATAACCTGCTTCAGAGCGCTCTGGACCTCGGACCGGGGCACAGGTTCTTTCAACAGGACAACGACCCTAAGCATACAGCCAAGGTAACAAAGCAGTGACTTCAGGAGAACTCTGTGAAAGTCCTTGAGTGGCCCAGATTGAACCCGATTGAACATCTCTGGAGAGATCTGAAAATGGCTGTGCACCTATGCTTCCCATCCAACCTGATGGAGCTTGACAGGTACTGCAAAGAAGAATGGGGGAAATTAGGTGTGCCAAGCTTGTAGAATCATACTCAGAAAGACTTGAGGCTGTAATTGCTGCCAATAGTGCTTCGAAAAAGTATTGAGCAAATGCTGTGAATAGTTTTGTAAATGTATTGTTTTTTGTTTTCAATACATTTCCAAAAGTTCCAAATAAACATTGTTCACTTTGTCATTATGGGGTATTGTGTGTAGATTGTTGTGGTAAAAGATTAATTTAATCTATTTGGGAATAAGGCTGTGAATACTTTCCGGATGCACTGTATATTCTGTAAACTTAAGCAGATCTGTTCTCTGTTCTCTCCAACTGCTGCACATTTGTCTAGCCGGATTGATCACCACTGTGACCCCAGGTCACCACCTCATCGTTGGTGCCCCATGTTCAAGTGTCCTTGACTCGTTCGGCTGCTTTCAACTACATGCTCCTCCACCATCTAAGGACAACTGCTGTTCAGGAGTTCTGGGAGGAGATTGTTGCTCCAGTTGTTGTGATCTAGAGACTCTCAACTTACTCTTCCTACAAAAAGTACCTCTACTGACTCCCAAATCTATCAGCTCCATTAGCCATACATGGCCAGTCTGTCTAACAGTGATCAAGTTTGACACAAAGGCCTCACATCTTCACAGAATCTCTCTTTCTCTCTCTCTCTGGGTCAACCAGAGGAGGATGGGTTCCTCCTTTGGCTTGCTCACTAGGGCTCAGATTCTGTAAAGCTCATTTAATGAATGAAGCAGAGAACAACCACCACCATAAAGAAAATCCGGATATTTGTCCAGACAACACAGGTCTCCGAAAAATCCTATTATTCCAGATAATATCCCAGATATTTTCAGTAAACAGGATCTATGAGAGTCAACAAGACAGGAGCCTGCACAATAAGAAACCCCAGAAGATGCTAGGGATGGATTGTTAACACTCTTTGCAAGCCTACATTCAACATCCCAAGAAATGCCCTCTTTTGGATCAACAAGTGAAAAGAATAAGAGGAAGATTAGGACAACCTGGCACTGCAACCTGGAGACAGATGTAAAGAGGACTGACAATATATGGGGACAAATGGAGAAACTGGCCCATGAGGAGGACACTTGGAGAGTCGTCAGAGGCGGCCTTTGCCTAAAGTGGGGCATAGACAGAGATAGATGGAGGGGCTATTATGAGAGTAATTATAAGACTGGTCTCAGAACCAACGCTGACCTGAGCAACGTAGTCATACAGAGCCTGGTACTTCTCTTCTTGGTGGTCAGTTCTAGCTGCATTCGCAAACCCAGGAATGGAGGCGTATACTCCATCTGAGTTGTCACCTAGGAATTATAGAAAAAATAGTATCTAGTAATCAATATAGTATCTTTACCAATTAGAAGGCAGTAACTGCATACTGGAATACAGTAATGCAGTTACTTTTCAAGAGCACCCACGTATAGTGAAAAACCATGAAGTTGTGATGTGGTAAAAAAAAGCCTATTTTTATAGTGTAAACCCTAAACATATGCCCCCAAATATGCTCCCAAAACACTTTAATTTCATTTTTAAACTCAGCTTAATACATTACCCTTAAAGAAAATGTAATGGTAAACCTGTATTCGTACTGTATAGTGTACACTGAACTGCTGTGTCCTGTGGTGCTAGAATGTAAATACCAATGTTACCCCTGCATAGACTGTACTGTAATTCATGCACAGGCGTTTTCTTTGATATAAGGAGGTTAAATACAGTAATAAATTCATTTAATTTACAGTCATAATTTACAGATTGGCTACTTTCAAACCTCTCGTCTCTGAGTACAGTGGTATTTCACAATCCCAAGACGCGCTTTCTTTGTGTTCTCTGGACAGTACCATAATATTTATGCAGTTATATTTTATATGGACATGTAGCTGAATTTACATTAATATTTATGTTACAAAATTAGTAAATAATATTTTTCTAAATAATTTTGCACAAAAATGTATGAAGAATTATATGTTGCCATGAAAAAGGCTGTGACATCTGGGCCTTAGCAAGGCAATCAGACGCTGAGTAGCTGAGACTCATTCCGTTCAGGTGCTTCTGACTGCCTTGCTACCCGAGGCCCGAACGTCACAAAAGCAAAAAAAATAAAAATAAATTGCAGGGCATATCTGTAGTTTCCGCGAATGTGCAGAGGTTTCCGCGAACAATTTTTAGTTTAGTTCTCAGAAAAAATCAGTGAGAGACTGAAGCCGTGACTGCTGAACCGCAGATAAGTTCAGCTGAAACAGTGCCCTCTAGTGGATTTAAACAGCTGTCACATTTGGAATTATACTGTTTTCCAGTTCTGGAAACCCTAAAAAAACAGATTCAACAGATGAATAACTTAATATTTAAATGATGAGTTAAAATAGAAGTGCTGGAATAAGCTAGTAAACATTCATTGTAAAAACAAAATCTTAGCAAGTGAAATTATCTTATATAACGGCGATACATTAATTGATGAGATTATTTGTTTTAATGAGAATTTGTTTTAGGAAGGTTTACATTAGAAACTGTAATTAGTCTCACTAATTATTTTAAGTTATTTACAGCAGTGGTGTTAAATCAGGGCTATTATATGTCAACATTTAGCCTCCCTTTACATTGTTTTACATTGCAAAAAAAAGCCATCAACTCCTTGAAAGAATCAACTCCTTCAAAATATTCACATCTTGTTGCTTTGCAGCCTAAAATGAAGACACACAGACAAAAAAATGCAAATTTTCCAGTTGTATTTACATAATGCCACTTATCACATCCAAGTGAAAGACATGATAGCAGTTTTTAAACAAACAGGACCACTGAGATGAATTAATGATCACCCCCTCCTACAAACTTGTTAAAAAGGTGTAACTAATCACCTTGTCCATTACACACCAAACTAATAAGCTTCCATCTATGACCAGCTGCAACTGTTTTGATTTGTTCAGCATAAAAACAGCTATTCTCGAAGCATTCCGGTGCTTGGTAGTGTAACTGAAATCAAATAACCAACTATAGTTGACAAGGTACTATCAAAGGCTCTCAGTGATAAAATTGTGGACAGTAAACAGATACAAAAAATTATAAGCATTTATCAGTCCCTAGGAACACAATGAAGTCTATAATTAAGAAATGAGAAGTCTATGAGAGGAAACTGGTCAGAGAGGCTACCAAAAAGCCTCTGGTAACTTTGAAGCAGTTCCTGAAATTTATGGCATAAAGTGGTCAATGTGTGTGTGACAAATCACAAGTGCTTCACAAATGTGGCTTGTATGGAAGGGTTGCAAGAAAAAATTCACTCCAAGAACAGCCACATTAAGCCCATGTCCACGCGTACACGGGCATTTCTGAAAACGGAGGGTTTTCAATGCGTTTTGGCCTTTCGTCCACACGTAAACGGCGTTTTGGGTCAGTGAAAATGGAGGTTTTTGAAAACTCCGGCCAACGTGGCGATTTCTGAAAACTCCGTTTCTGTGTTTACGTGTGGACCAGAATAACGAATGTTTTGAAAAACAGACCGTTTCGCGTCATACTGTGCGCCACCACAGTATAGGTTTTCATCTACAATCCCGACGTTCACAATGTATTACTGCTCTCAAACTTGTTAGAAGTTTTGGCATTTATACTAGGGATGTCGCATATACTAGTCTCGGCCAGGAGGTGATCCTTTATCCATCTCAGTGATTCTGGTTTTCATTTTTTTCTAAATTGTTGCTGTCGTCTCTTTCACTTGGCTGTTATTAGCTGCACTGAGTAAATACAGCTGGATTTGTGTGTGTGAGTGTGTGTTTGTGTGTGCGTGTCTCTTCATTTTAGGCTGCAAAGCTACAAAAAGTAGAACTTTTGAAGGGGCTCATTCTTTTCTATACCCACCATAGCTCTGAACTGGTAAGAAAATATGTACATATGCAATATTAAATCAACGCATGACATGTTCTGCCTCCATACACAATAAGAAAATACAGGGACTCCAGATATGTCCATTACTCATTCAGATCTCTTGGGTTTTAGAAACCATTTAGCACAATTATATATTCATAATTAGATGCATTCGTTATATAATTAATGTATCACACCTAAATTTGATCTGTACCAATAATAAATAAACACGTCAGTGTTAAATTGTCTTCTCAACATATATTTACCTTTTTTGGCAATAGTCAAGTTACCTAAGAAGAATGTAGATTTTTGTAGATATACAGTGACAGAACCATTCTGATGCATAAATAACAACCTCATGAATTAGACAACCAACTAAAGCAGTCTAATTGTATTACTTATTGCCAAACCTTTTAGCACATCTTACATACCAGAACAGGGAGCTGAGGGCTGTGTGCAGTCATTGGTGCTTCTGGAACCACCAGAGCAGTTGCCTTGCAAGAGATTTGAAAACCTGAAAGACAGTTTGATATGTTGCATGTGCGAATTCAAATATGGTTCCATATGCACTATAGTGAGTGCCATGTGAGGAGAGTTTACTGACATATGTAAGCTCTTAAGCCAAGCACTAAGCAACACATGCTATTAGTGTGTGTAGTACTTACCTCTTCATCACTCCTCCCCCAAAGCGAGCAGTGCCATTGCTCTCACTTGAGGGCTCTCGGTTATAGTAAGTTTCAAATGTAATGGGCGCTAGAGAAGCAATACAAAAATATTTTACTGTTCTATGCCACGTAATAACTAATAAAACAATGAATATTCTGAGAAATATCTGACATTGTACTGCAGTGGTCACTGGCTCAGAAGTGCTGAGGGAGTCCATATTTCTTACATTTCTAGTCTAAATCTCCAGTCTTCTCCAGACTTGCAGAGATGCAGATTATTGTGTCCATTACTAGACTGAAAGTCCACAGGGATGTAGGACTCTCTAATTAAGCCATTCATCAAGGCCTCAAAGAGGAAAATGTGGACTTTGTGTGAACTTCCAGACAGGCTCCAGGAGACTTTGCTCATGGTTAGGGTTACATTTGATAAATTTATATAAGTTTAGAGTTAAAAACAACCGTGGAATTAGTTCAAACAGAAGTGGTTTTGTAGATTCATTGGCATGATGCCGAACTCTATAGTGAACGTGGCAGAGTGTAAGTATTTGAAACTGGAGGCCAGAGACTGGGCATTGCTGACCTGGTGGAGTACATCCTGTTCTTTTTAACTCAACGAAGCTGTTGATGTCTGTGTTGATGTCACACCCTTCTAGAACTGTCCTCACTTCCTCATAACACTGCAGACAGGCAGAAATCAGCACCCACTTGTGGCTTGAAACCTTGATGGTATGCTTGAGTGTAACTAAAGCAGTTCAGAATAAATGTACTGACCTCATCATCTTTGACACACTGCATTGAGAACTGGTTACAGTGGACCCAAATAGCATTTCTTAGGATGTTGATGCGATCACCCTCTTGCTGCTGAAAAACCTGTAACAGAGCGAACAAAACATCGTCAATTTTATAGCAAGATACTTTGTATCGCTGCAACTATCTTAAAGACTACCATGACCTGGCACAATGCTATCCGGTTCCTATGTGCTTTCATTAATTATTTGCTTTCATTAATTATTTACGTTAACTAATCATGGGTATCTTAATTTGAGAGTACCCTAGAATATAGGTGATACAATGATATGTTAATATTACTCAAAACAAGAGGGCCTGGTGGACTCATTTGGCCGGTATTCTAAAAAAGGGGATTTTATCTGTCTGTTCACAGCAAAGCAGGCACATTTTCAGGCTTTTGTTACTGCACTGTATTATTATGGGCCTGTGGTATTACTTTTGTTGGCCTTCTGAGTTACCATGGCGGCGCTATTCACCAACAAAGTCGGCAGAAATGCCACAAACAATGAATAGGGTTTACTTTTCAGATCTCCCTGCTCGGACTTCGAGTCATACCTCAGGCCAACTCCCTAGGCACACAGATGCAGCACTCATTTTTCTTGCATACTGTCCATTCCTTTTACTCCATTCACTTCTACTCATTTTTGACCCAATTCAAAGGAATGCAGTTTCACGAGACAAAACTTTCAGTCTTTGAATAATGTGACACCTCAGGCTGCATCCCCCCCACATATCCATCCCCACATCCAAGTCCTGCATGTGTGTATTCCTTTGTTTTCATGCATCTCTTTTAGCTCAAAACATTTCCATGACATTTTGGCCACATTTAAATGAATGTTCTGCTCATTAATACTTCACCATACATCCTCAAAGCTTCATATGACTCATCTCTAGGTAGTTGCTATGGTATACAAGATGGTTGTTGGGGTAGTTTTTCAGGTAGCTGCTATGGTGTAGGAGGTGGTTGCTAGGGAGATTCTGGGTGGTTGCTGTGTTATTCTAAGTGGTTGCTAGGGTGTTGCTCACTTGTTACTATGGTGTAGGAGGTGGTTGCCAAGATTTTGGTTGCTATGGTGTAGGAGGTGGTTACTAAGTAGTTTCCAGGCAGTTGCTAAGGTGTAGGAAGTGGATTCTAGGGAGTTTCTAGGTGGTTTCTATGGTATACGAGGTGATTGCTGTGGAGTTTCTTACATATGCTCTGCCAGGATTGCTGCTTCACTTAAATTATAACTTTAAAAATAACATTTATCATTAAAAAAAAAACTTGTGTTCTTGGTTTAAGTTGGTTTAAGTTGTGTTTAAATTTAGATTTTTAATTGCACCTGTTTTATAACTTGTACAGTCATAAGAAAGGAGTGGTTCAGGGTACATTTCATTGGGTGTTGTACTTGTATAACTATGCATGTGACAAATAAAGAATCGTGAATCTTGACTCTTGAATCTAAAAATGTATTGAGGAATTCTCTCTCAATATATTATTATTATTGTTGTTGTTGTCATTATTAATATTGTATTTTATTGTTGTACTCTCTCACTGAGCCCATCAGGAAACAACAGTGACTACTTCAAAGAGAGGTCAGATTGGGCCACCATGTAGCAGACTCCCTTAATTGATTTTCCTTTTAAACCAGTACCAAGTAACACTAATATTAGTATTATTAGGGTAGACAGTCAGGCGCTGTTTTATTTTCACTTTTTCATAGCTGGGTTTTTAAAGTTATTCTTACGTTTTATTATTATTATTATAGGTGAATTTTGAGGACTCTTCTCTTCTGAGGGAGGTTAAAATATTGTCAGAACATCTGTTAATATCCTCTTCAGTGTTCCTGTACACAGCTAATCGATCAGATGATTAGGGGGCGAATCCTGATTATTTAAAAAATTGATTTTTGTGGTTGGGTCCCCTCTGTAACATATGGGGAGAGGCTGGATGGTTGAGTCGCCTTTAAAATGTGTGTCAGAGAGAGAGTCTGTGATGTCACAGGTATGAGGCGGAAAAACACGCCAAGCAAAAGGAAAAAAACGCCAAGCAAAACAAAAAGAATGTTAGAGAGTGTTAGAGAGTGTAAATCAGCCTTTTGTTGCTCAAGTTTCTGTTTGTTGTGATTTATGTTTTTTTAATCGGCACATGAATGCTTGTTTTGGCACTGTTAGGTAGCTGAGCTATTTAGTTTTGAAAGTGTAAGGACAATAAAATGTAGTAGGGTGACAGGTTAACTTAACTAGTGATTTTTGTGCTGAACAGAGATTTTTTATGATCCTTCTGACTAGTGTGTATCCGTGCACACACGCGTAGCCCCTTCACCTGTTTTCGTCTGTATTTTAGCCTGTATTGACAAACCCTCAGAAAATAATCGCACCACTGATAAAACTATTTTGCAAACAAAATAACGCCTTTATTTGGAAAAAAAAAAACATGTGGATTGAGAACCCTATCATGAGTGTGTGAGAGGGGCCCAGCACAGACAGAAAGCAACAGACTTTTACTGTAAATACATAAACCTCACCTGGGACAGACTAACTTGTGTTTGTAAATATTTGGACATTGTTTGATTTTGAAACATTTTTTAAACAAATCTTATCATAATGCTTATGGGTGAGGTTTTATTATGTATGTGTTTGGATTTCTACAGTAAGAGAAGAGAATTTTATGATTTTTTTGGGGGTCTGCTCCGCCACAGCAACATTAGTAACCAGCTAACACCATAGCAACCACATAGCAACCCCAGTTACCATAGCAACTGGGCAATCACACTTTCTGTGGAAATGCATCTAGTTTATCCTTTGCAATCTTACATACAAAGGAGTAAATTAATACATTAATTTATTACTGTACTTACCCTGCTTATACCAAAGAAAACGTCAGCGCGTACCAAAGAATTGTTTTTTTTTAAGATGGACTTAAATACTCATTTGAACACTGAAAATACTGCAAAATCCAATTCAGAACAACAAATTATTACTGATACATTACAAGGTGGTATATGTCTTTCATTTGTGCAATTTGTGTAAAATTGTTCACTAAAATTCTGGATTTTCAGTCCTAGCTGTTTCATGTTCAACACGCCAGTCTTTAATTAGCCTAAATGATATTAATGTGATATTAATGTGACTGAAGGTTTTATTATTTTTCTGAAGGTTTTATTATTATTCTTATTATAGGTGAATTTTGAGGATGCTCCTCTTCTGAGGGAGGTTGAAAAATTCTGCTCCTCCACAGCAACATTAGTAACCAGCTAACAACACCATAGCAACCACCTAGCAACCCCAGTTACCATAGCAACTGGGCAATCACACTTCGCATTTTCTCGTGGAAATGCACCTAGTTTATCCTCTGTAATCTTACATACAAATGAGTGCTTTCACATGGTGACCATTTTTATTTGCATAGCTGTCACACGTGTAAGCAGACGCTGTCACACGTGTAAGCAGACGCTGTCACGCGTGTAGCAGGCGTGTAAGCACGCGTTCATGTTTTAGTTCTCTTTATTTTTCAAGTCAAACACAAAACAAAAGGCACGAGGGCCAGACTTCAAACCTAAAGGGATAAGGAAAACTCAAAGAACATCCAGCTTGACGGTGGACCAACAACCCCAGTCGGCCTACAACCAACTAAAATACAAAATCTCCAAATTCAAGAACCAATTGAAAGTGAAAACTCATTTGCTCTGAGCACACGGTCAGGTGAAACTCATTAACACAATTAAGACTATGTGCTCAGGCCTTCACTATAAAAGTCCCCAAAATAACCCAGCCGTAACCTTCCCCAGGCCTGCCAGGCCTGACAATAGCCAGACAAACACCGTCAGCAATTCACTTCATCATATTGTTACCAGTTGCTAAATTTGGTAAGTTTTTTTCTGGCAGTATTAAAAGCAAAACTGCAATAAACTAAATGTCAAAAACCACGGGCATCGCCACCATTCAATCTGAGGGGGACGTGTCCCCTTCCCATTTAATAATTATTTGTTGCCTCAAGCAGAGTTGGCCAAATTCACATTAACAGATTTTTATGAAATAAATATAGATAAGGGCGGTACCCTTAGGGCAGTTACTGAGGTGGTTCCTCCTTAGGAGGCATCTTTTAATTTCCATTGGCTCTGTACATCCTATCCATGCATTTTTGTGCTAAATTATTAAAAAATATAATTTACTAATTTCATTAATAAATTAATTTATTACTGTATTTACCCTGCTTATACCAAAGAAAACGTCAGCACATACCAAAGAAATTGCGCTTGCATGAATTACAGTACGTATAGGTGTGACATTGGTATTTTATATTCTAGCACTGCGGGAGCAGTTCCGTGTATGTACAGTATGGATACAAGTTTTCCATTACGTTTTTTTACAGTTTAAAATTCAATTAAAGTGTTTTGGGAGCATATTTGGGGGCATATTTAGGATTTACACTATAAAATATAATTTTAGGCATCACAAATTCGCAGTTTTTCACAATTCGTGGGTGCTCTTGGAACGTAACCCCCTGTGAATGTTGGGGGTTTACTGTATACAATATGTTTTTTTCTGGCAGTATTAAAAGCAAAACTTTGCAATAAACTAAATGGCAAAAACCACGGGCGTCGCCACCATTCAATCTGAAGGGGACGTGTCCCCTTCCCATTTCATAATTATTCGTGTGGACCCCCTCACATTTAACATAAAATATTAGTTCACCCAGCGTTGTTGAATCTTGAATCTTTCGCGAAAAAATCCATTCCACTTAATCGATTGGAGAATACACATACCACTGGAAATCCGGGTTTGCCTCCAGCCCACTGCATGCGAGTGAAGTGAATCATCAGTGTATAAACAGACTGCTGGAAACTGGAGCAGGTAACGTCAGCCCCATTGTGCGCAGAAAAAAAGTTTGGAAACCGCTGCCCTAGGCCACGTTAAATAAATGTTCAACTAAACAATGAAACATTAGGAGTAAGCTTTGCCTTATTCAGGCTACTTAAACAGTAAACCTAGGGTATTCAATTGTTTGCAATATTTGCTCCCTAGCCAGACACAATGGACATAAAAAAATTCTTTACAAAGAATTTCCGCAGATCTAAAACTAAATAAAAAAAGAAAACACAAAATAAAAAGTAAAATGCACCCATAAAGTCATTGTTGGTGATACATTGTGTCACATTAATTTCATATCTTAGGCATAGCAATGGCATCTAATTAATTTAAATTTTAAATTTTTCTGGGGGGAGGGCTCCCAGACCCCCGCCAGTGTACTGCACCCCCCCCCCACACACACACACACACACATTCATGTGATATAACTAAACAATTAAAACTGAAGGAAATACTTTTCAAAAAATTCTGTAAAATGAATTAATCAGGACACCCCCACATTGATTCCCAATTAAAATGGCTCAAATCGCACACAGGTGTATCACATCAGGTGCACGTGATTAGAACATTGTTACTCAGCATTTCGAAGGAGGCTTGCCCTATTTAAACCTCAGACATTAAGTTTTGTGTACTCCTGACTGTTGAAGTGAGAGTGAACACCACTGTGAGATCGAAAGAGCTCTTTAAGAGAAACATGAAGGCCAGTCTGATGTTTGCCAGGTAGAACGTTGGCAAAGATCAGGATTTCCAGGACCAGGATCTTTTGTTTAATGAGTAAAACAAGGTTAATTTTTGTTGTTTACCTGCAATTAAATCACGTTCTTTTCCAGAGATAAATAAAAACAAGATTAGACATCGATATGTGAATATTTCTCAATAAAGAACTGAATATTTAATGGGGTGTCCTAGTTTTTTCACATATTAGATACTAGATATCCCACCTCACTTTATGCAAGCCACCCCTCTCCTTTTCTCACATTGACTTTGCCCTCAAATTGTCTTAGCTCTACACATCACAAAGAAACATGGAGCAACACTGTTGCTCTATAAATTCCAGATACAAGTTCATTCAGTTTATGGAAACTGCAATTACAACAATTTGTTCTGTTAAATAAAAAAACACCATGGTTCCCCTCTGGCACATCAGTACTAAACAATCAGTACTCCTGATGAACCAGAAACTTTCTTCAAAACCAGAATCAGTTTTTTAAAACAGGGAATTTACTAAACATCTTTTTATGGAACTGATTGTGTGCTTGATGCTAAAAAAGCCTCTGCACATTCACTGCTTACCATCTCTCTCTCTCTCTCACTCTCTCTGCAGTCAGTCACATGTCAGATGCATTAATTAATCCCATAGTTGGAAAAAACAGAAATTTCTCTGTATTTTCTCTTGTGAAAAAAGAAAGACAACGGCTCATTGTAAGTTGCAAAATGTTACCAAAGTTGTGGTAACAATGGAATATTTGAGCACATCCTCAGTGACAACATCTACCCTACATTTTAATACTGTATTATCTTGTCATCCTCCCCTCACCATTACCCCTTTGAGGAATCCCTAATGCCATCTTTGTGTTATTACTGTATTACAGTGAGCTTTTGGAGCAGCAAGAGGTCAAGTCTGGTCCAGAGCCAGGAAGTGGTGCGCTACCATCCTCACACACCACTAGTTTGCTCATTTGTAAATGCATCTACAGTGCAACAAAAAAGCGCTGAGCTTAAAAAGGTCTTAATATACTTTTAGTTGTAATAGGAGTCCCATTTAAATATGCATTAACAGCATTTACAAAAAGCATATTATTAATGAGGTAATGCAGATAAACACAAAAACAGACAAGCCAAAAAAGTGTCTATTTCCACCTGTGGCTGCGTAATCCTAGGACACATTCCAGGCAGAATGCTTGGGTCCTTGCTCGGCGACAGTTCGTGGTATTTACTGCCTGTCCTGACTTTGCTGGTCTGCTAGAAGACTCAACTAAAATGTAAACGGTAAACTTCTGACAGGTTGCTGTACGTGCTGTATATGCTGTACACTACCACAAGTTAATGTAAGCATAATGCTCTGCACCTCACAAGACCTGATCCATGATTTGCTGAAATGTTGCAGCAGCTCCATGGAGTCAAAGCATGACTGTAAACTGAATTATAATCCAAAAGGCACTCTGAATGCTGTGAGGTTAGTTTAATGTGCCAACTTATTTTGCTTCAGCAGTTCTTCTACCCTTGTATTAGCATAGGGATCAAAGGCAGACTCCACATTGAGTTAGAAAAAGTCTACACAGAAACAAATGCCTCCATCTATAGGTGAGTAACTTATGCCTCCATATGTGAATATCTTTGGTTGACTGGGGTAACTCACGGAAGGGAAGTCATTGATCACATGCAGAAACTGTTTGTGACAAAACCTTGTGGCCTTCCATGTTTGCTTGAAATGCTACCCCATACTGTCCATTCCCATGTGTAATGGTCCAATAACTTTTTGTCTGTTTAGATTTTTTTCAAGAGCAATCCCTCTGGGTACGTGGTAGTGCAGTCACAGATGACTAAAATGTAGTGGCTGCCTGCCCTACTTCTCTTCAGGGAGCTATAGTGTTCGTGACTGTATGTGTGACTTGGTCGTCTATTAATAGGTCTCTGTTTCTGTGCGCGAGCTGTGAGCTGACATCCTGGGTACATTTTGCAATATTTAATTACGTGTACGTACTGCTTTGGCCAATAAAATGTCCTAGCAATGTTTTAAGTGCCCTGCTGATAGGCAGAGCGCACAAGCAGTAATATCAAGAACCTCAAAGTTTTTACAATTAAGTTGGTATCAGTTCTACATTTGAAAGATTATTCTGTATCTTATCAACAGATATATTGGCTTCAACTTCACTACCAGCCTTACCAAATAGTGCTTTAAGTGGCTCATCTTTCTCTGCAGTTCCACTATATTGCTAGAGATGGTGTCAGGATGTGCACTTTTGCATTTAGAGGGTTCTAGTTACTTTCTCCTGGTTTTTTTACACTGTTGGGTTTTTACAGTGTCCAGTGGGTTACTACTGTGATTCTTGTCCTCATCAGGAATTTAGTGCATAAATTAATAAGTCACAGCTTTGGAGGTCTGTCTGGCTGCAAAAAGTGCTTCAGCTAGTTCCACTGATGATGCAGTGATGCCTTCATATCCTATCTTCTATTTCCTCTTTTGTACATTAATTTGGTGTCATCCATATTTTATTCAGGTTTCTAACTCTTAGATTATTTGGGTGTTTAACAGTTATTAAATCACTGATCAAGAAACCAAGCCTTGATCTATGTGGGCTATCAAATTACAAATCTATTTCTATTCTATCGTTTATAACTCAGATTTTAGAGAAGGTCATTGCCTAATAGTTGTGTTCATATTTGCATAAGGTCTAAAAAATTCCAATCAGATGCCTGACTCTGTCACAGCCTTGCCACCTCCGCACCCCGTTTGTACCCGGTTTTGAATGAGAGTTTTACTGTCTTCCCCAGTGACTTTGTTTTCTCAGCTTCCAAGCTGTTTACTCTGAAGCGAGCCAGTGCTTGAGTTTGTGTGTGTGCTTCACTCTGTATTTTTTGGATTTATTTTTTATTATTATTTTTTTTTCTGAACGGGTTTTCCACCTATGCTCAAAGCTAGCTCCAGGTCCCATTGCCTGTTTTAACCATCATCATATTGCTTTAGTGGAGCAATATGCAGGGGACCCCGCAGAATGTCTAAATTTTGTGCTAGCATGTGATCTGTATTTCAGAGTTTCCAGAACTGACGGACACTATCGTTATTCAGCGACTCATGGGGCGGGCTCAGGACTGGGCTGCTGCCATCTGGAGGGATGGGAGCCCTGTCATCTCCAACTTTTCCACTTTAATTTATTAGCTAAAAATGGTGTTTGACCATCCAAATCGGGGGGAGTGAAGCGAAAAATTGCCTTTTATGGCTCCAGCAAAGAAATACTGTATGTCTGCAGCTGACTATTCCATCCATTTTAGGATCCTTCATGCAGATAGTGGGTGGAACAAGCCTTTTGGCACTCTACCATAAAAGTCTCAACCCAGAACTTCAGGAGTCGGCATGTCGAGATGCCGGTCTGGATCTAGACAACAAAGCTAGATCAACAACTCAAAGGAAAGCAACGGTATGTGTTGGCACCACATCAAAACACTGGATGGCCACGTCTTCGGGCAGAGACTTTGAATGCTTCTTATGCTCCCTGTGGTACTGTGAGTGAGCATGGAGTTGAAATAATGCATCTGGGGACTGTTTGTGGAGGAATGTGCACACCGAAAACAAAGACTACTAAAAAGTATTGCATTCTCACTTATTTCCTTATAATCCGTTGGTTATATCAGTTTTTTTGTTTTTTGATAATAATTCTGTTTCTCTCTCGGGTCTTATAGATTTGGATCGGGTTCATTTCCCAGTCCATCTCTTCACTTTCACTCCCGATCACTGTAGATATTGTTGGTTGCACTAAATGTTGTTTTTTCTTGTCCAGTTGTACTGTTGCCCTTGTGTTTTTTTCTTGCACACTCTTATTGTCTTGTCTGCACTTGTGGTCTTGTGGTGTTCTGTTTTGTTCTGTTCTGTTCTTGTGTTGCACCATGGTCCTGGAGGCACGTTGTTTCATTTCACTGTGTACTGTGTGTATATGGTCGAAATGACAATAATACCTACTTGACTTGGCTTGACTTGTAAATGCCTTAGATGGCCAACCAGTCACATGTCACTCAGCATCTTAGTCTTCTAAAGTACTCACAGCGCTCCACTTTTTCCACAATATCCTACGTTACAGCCTTATTCCCAAATTCATCTTTTACCTCTAAGTTCTACACACAGTTCCAGTTTGTTTGAAACTTTTGCAAATGTATTAAAAATAAAAAACAAAAAACAACACATTTACATAAGTATTCACAGCGTTTGCTCAATACTTTGTTGAAATAGCTTTGGCAGCAATTACAGCCTCACGTCTTTTTGAGTATGATACTACAAGCTTGGCACACCTATTTTTGGGCAGTTTCCCCCATTCTTCTTTGCAGAACCTCTCAAGCTCCATCAGGTTGGATGGGTCGCGTTGGTGCACAGCCATTTTCAGATCTCTCCGGAGATGTTCAATCTGGTTCAAATCTGGGCTCTGGCTGGGCCACTCAAGGACTTTCACAGAGCTGTCCTGCAGCCACTGCTTTGTTATCTTGGCTGTGTGCTTAGAGTCGTTGTCCTCTAGGAAAAATGAACCTTCGCCCCAGTCCAAGGTCCAGAGCACTCTGAAGCAGGTTATCATCAAGGATGTCTCTGTACATTGCTGCATTAATCTATCCCTTGACCCTGATTAGTCTCCCCATTCCTGCTGCTGAAAAACATCCCCACAGCATCATGCTGCCACTTCCATGCTTCTCTATCAGGATGGTATTAGCCAGGTGATGACCAGTGCCTGGTTTCCTCCTGACATAATGCTTGGCATTCAGGCCAAAGAGTTCAATCTTTGTTTCATCAGACCAGAGAATTTTATTTCCCATGGTCCGAGAGTCTCTCGGGTGCCTTGTCATGTGCCTTTTACTGAGGAGTGGCTTCCACCCGGCCACTCTGTCATACAGCCCTGATTGGTGGAGTGCTGCAGAAATAGCTGTGCTTCTGGAAGGTTCTCCTCTCTCCACAGAGCAATGCTGGAGCTCTGTCAGAGTGACCATCGGGTTTTTGGTCACCTCCCTGACTAAGGCCCTTCAACCTCAATCGCTCAGAGTGGACAGGCGGCCAGCTCTAGGAAGAGTCCTGGTGGTTCCAAACTTCTTCCATTTACGGATGATGGAGGCCACTGCGCTCACTGGGATCTTCAATGCTGCAGCAATTTTTCTGCAGCCTTCTCCAGATCTGTGCCTCGATACAATCCCGTCTTGGAGGTCTATGAACAATTCCTTGGACTTCTGCTGTGTCTGAATGGCCGGAGTCACGCTCAGTCAAGGAGCTGCAGCAGTTTTTAGGGGTAGCCAAATTTTATTGCAGGTTTAGGCAGGATTTCAGTTCCATTTCAGCTCCATTCCCCAACCTCCTAAAGGGTAAACCCCCTTCTCTCGCAAGCTGTCTGAGGCAGAGTGCAATTATGACATAACTGCGAAAACGTAGCATTAGAGGAGTGATGGCACTGACTGGAAGGGGCGCAGCACCCTTTCGTTGTTCTTACTGACCACCGGAACCTCAAATATACGCAGCTGACTAAATGCTTGAACTCTCATCAAGCAGGGTGGGCATTAGTTTTCATTATATTTTACTCAGTTTAATTTCTCAATCATGTGTTGCCACAGTAGTAATTAGGGTAAAGCAGACGCTCTCTCATCAGCACCCTGCGGCAGAAATTAACTCTAACCCCAAACCCATTCTGCCTCCTTCCATGTTGGTGACTCCTGTGACATGGAACCTGCATGAGAGAATAGCCCAAAGTACACAGGACCACCCTGTGTCTCCATAAGACCATGGACTCCAGTTCATCTCACGGGTATGGAAAGCAATTTTTAATTTTTCACTGTCAGCATGACCTCAGGCTACCACCCACAGTCCGATGGTCAGGCTGAATAGACCATGCAAGAACTCGGCAGATTCCTCCGGGCTTATTGCTATGGCTGACAGCACGACTGGGCCAAGATCCTGGTCTGGACAGAATACATCCAGAAATCCCTGTGCCACTCTGTCAACAGCAAAAATTCATTGCAGAAAGCCTGACTGAACAAGCAGGTTTCCCACCTAGTCTTGAATGTTACTAATATACCAAAACAGGTGAAGTATACCAAAATGGGGGAGGCTTGGTGTGAAAATTCTTTTCCCCTTGCTGTGGTTTTAAAAATTCTGTGAACTAAGATCATTTTTCTATCTTTTGTTCTTTCTGAGTTTTCTCCCAAATTAATCATATCCAATCCATCCAATATTTGAATGTTTTCAAGCTGCTGCAAATGCAATATCATTGGACAGCTAAATGCACTTGGAGGAAAAAGCTAACCTCCAATCCTGTTACATCTGTTCTCAAACATCTACAGTGGCAAGCATGCTGAGCGATGGGGAGAGAGGGAGGGTCATCCTACCCATCCAGTGAACCCAACGGTACCCTCCCTGCAGGTCATTTAGAGAGAGCTGTGGAAGACTTCTCGAGGACACCACTCCATCTGTGCATGCAATTTCTGAAGATGCTAGTCTCTAGTCTCTCTAGCTTCATTTCAACAATGCATTAAAATGACATGCTTGATGTAAACAGTTAAATACACAGTCTGTAGAAAAAGAAAACACTGCTCATTCAGATATGCGCACCTTCTAAGCAGAGGCACATTCAATTTACAAAAACAGACTCAATGTAAACACACTGAAAGTTCAGTTTTTTTAAGGCGGGTGTGATATGGCATGCTGCGAACTAAAGCTGATGACCGTCCCATCACAAGGAATATCACAACAACAGAGTTTAAAATAAAATGAGCTAAAATAAAAGTCATGTGTGTTTTAGTTCCCAGGGATCTTTAAAAGCCTTAAGGGGCTATTTGCTGTGACCATTTATGGTGCTGAAGTGTGAGTGCCTCATAGCCACCACTTATGTGCCATTTTGGCATCTCTGTGGTGTAATATATCTAGATGCCGTCTGATATGGGCTTTACTGAGACTTCGCTGAAGGTCAGTTTACACTACCTCACATGTGCTCTCATGTGTAGTCTCCCATTCTTGTCGAATCTTGTCCAGCTGATCAATGTTTGACATGTACTGTTTCTCTGAACGAAAAGACG
This sequence comes from Hydrocynus forskahlii, assembly GCA_037974365.1. Lineage (NCBI taxonomy): Eukaryota > Metazoa > Chordata > Actinopteri > Characiformes > Alestidae > Hydrocynus > Hydrocynus forskahlii. Next base: position 29,207 of record JBBPCX010070488.1, read on the forward strand.
AGACATATTAACTGATGCAGATCCCGTTACATTTCTCTTACATAATACCCACTTTACTGTACTGTCTTTTGTAACCATACAACACAGACACAAATGCAATAAAAAAAGAAGACATAAGTGTGCTTTCAGTTTTTTTTCTCAGAAAGCTGAATCACAACATTCCAGGAAAGCAGCAACTTGAATTTCATTGCAGGCTTCTTTTAAATTAGCTGAACAGCAAAGCTTTCGTCCTTACCTGCCTCTACTGCAGCTTCTCTGCACTGTTTGGCCTTGTTTTGTACCTGAAAAGTCATGAAACAAGGCAAATTACTATGCATTTGGACAGAATTCCAAAAGCAAAGGGTAAATATATACAGTTATTAGCACGCTTTATGTCCCGATCAACAAAAATTATTAACAAAAATGAAATTATTCTTCCATGCATTTGATGTAACAGCATACAATGTGATATCCAAATTTCAGGCGATGCATATGTAAATCATTTCTAGTTGGCTTTCATTTTGCGTTTTCTTTCAGTCAGCTTCCAGATGTTTGTAAGGAATGTTTGAGGCTATATGCAGATTGGAGTAGAATTAACCTCCACAACATATAACTACCTAAAAGTCTTTTTTACCTTTTCGGCCTGTTTGGGGGTGGTTGTACTGTTGATCTTTTCAGCAGCCTGTTCTGCCTCGTCTGCCTCCCTACATCTTTGCTCATAGGATCTTTTAGTCTGAGAGAAATGATGAATAACCAATATAAAAATAGACATGCACCAGTCAAAGTGGCCTGCAGGCCTCTGATTCAAATAGACTACAGGAAAAAAGACAGAATCAGAAAGCAGCTGCTTTTTTCAGTGTCACATAGGGCTGAAAATAAAAGATTCAAATGAAATCAGAGGATCACACTGAATCCTGCAAAGTCTATTAACTGTTAGTCATTTAGGTCAACGGTTTCATGAAAAGCTGCGAACTGAGCTGTATGAATGTGGCCCAGAACCAGCTGAGCTTCTCAAAATAAATAGAGGAATCTTACATCCACGTAAGAGCATAGAGAATATCCTGCATGCTATGAGGAAATTGCACAGATATGAGAAATAGGGAAACCTGGTATTGTGAAACATTGCGTGCGTGCGTGCGTGTGTGTGTGTGTGTGAGAGAGAGAGAGAGACAGAGAGAGAGAGACAGAGAGAGAGAGACCGAGAGAGAGAGAGAAAGAAATATTATTCAGGCAGAAGTGTGACTTCCTGAACTGAGAGTTTTGATGACAACATAGCCCCCCCGACTCACACCCTAACAAATGTGCGGAAATATACACCAATTTAAATCGGTTTTGAATACTCCTTCCTCTTCCTGTTCTGTTGCTCTCTTGCTCTCTTACTTTCACAGATACAGACTTTTTATTGAATCCTCGACAAGGCAAATGCAAAATCACGCTCCTTTGCGCAAGATACATGTGAGATCCAACTGATATGCAAAAAAGCAAATAAACCTCATCTCAGCCCTTTGTGATCAATCAGAAGCTCACCTCCATTGTCTTCTTGTACAGTGAAACCTTGGTCTTTTGCACTTTCTCCATGATTCCCTCAAACTGCAACAACGTTGAAGCATTAGAAGCATAGTCACACTTTTAAATGCTTCATTGTATTAATGACCAGTCTTACTGAATCACATGTTAAGGCATTTAGAGCAGCATTTTTATAAAACTGACAAAGGAAAACAGTTACTTAGAGATAATTTTAGAGGTAGCTTAGAGATAACTTAGAGACAAAGTTACTAAGAGATCATTTTAGTTTGTAGTAGTGTACCAAGAATAGAATCTGTTTCTGAAAACCAAAAACAGTAGACCTGGCATCCAAGTCAAAAGACTGAGAGCTAGAAGGGGAAACAGGGTAGCAGTTTGTCACTGTAGGCTGACAAGACTCATATGGGCAGTTACAGGAAGCAACGCACCGTGTCTAAATCAGGTGAAGCTATGCTTTTGGCTACAGTTGGTGTGTTATTTGAGGATGCCGCATGTACCTTTTTCCTCTGCTCTTTCTGACGCTCTCTGAACTGCTCCATGCGCTTGACCTCCTCTTTTAGCATTCCAGACAGCTGAATATGCAGATTTCCAATGTTCTCAATTTCTGCCATATAAAGGAAACATCAGTATTTTCAGTATCAGTGGCCCAGAGCAAGCTAGGCCCAAGATAACATTGAGATACATATTAAAATGGACAAATCGTGTCATCCCACTCACGTGCTTTGAGCTGGTCAAATGATGTCTTCAAAGTACTTCAAAGGACAGTTGAGAAAGAAGTGTGACTCACAAAGAAAAAGTATAACTTATATTAAAACATCTATTTGTTCACTTTCATACAATTGTGCTGCAGACAGTGGATATCTAGTTTTCCAGATCAATTTTCCATTATGACTGGTGCACTACGCACAAAAACACATCCATTTACCCAATTTCACTTTGGCCTCCAGTCTTTCGTGCAATAGTTACCAGCTCCTTGCCATACTTCTCCTCTGCCAGTGCCCTAAGAGGAATGGAAGCCACCTTTCACCATTCAGCATCTAAACACGCTTAGTACTTCGTTCAAGGCAAAAGAAATGATTCAGAATTATCACCTCATCTTCAAGAGCTCCTCCATGTCTTTGCAAGTCCGCCGGCCATCACAGAGTTTCTGGGTAAGGGTTTCATATCCAGCATTGCTGGTGAATTCTGTGCCCTAAGTGCCAGAACAATGTGAATGTTTTCTCAGTACCATCTAGCAATTGTTTCTGGATCCTATAACCCATAGCAGGAAAATAAAATTCAGAGAAACCCTCAAAGCCACACGGTATCCCTAAATGATATACCTAGATACTTAACAAATGCTGCCTGTTTCAAAGATTTTCCCATACGGGCCATGCATCATGTGGTTACTCATTCTGAATTTTGAAATCAAGGTGACAAATCTGGGTTCTGAGGTCATAAATGGAGCACTATGATGTGTCTCAGTCTAGTTTTAGATGTTCCAGTCATGTCATCCAGACCAGATGTACAATCAAATGTTCCACTTTGGAACTGGCAAAGTCTTTTTGGATGTGCACAAGCCAAAACAGGTTTATGAAGCAAGAGCTGCGATGCAAATCAACCCAGAAGCTTTCCATGTTGCTTTGAAGATTGCTGCTCTGACAATGCAGCTCAGTAAGATCAAAGCTACATTTGTAATGGCTGAGCCATGGGAGCACAGTTTTTCACAAGGAGCCCACAAAAGTGTGGAAGTGGTTCACCAAGACACTGATGCCCAAAAACTGACAGAGCAACCCCCACCCTCAACTGCCCACTTAGGCGAAGCATTGTTCTCTGAATAGAGAGACTAGGTGATCTGTTTGGAGTTTTAAAGTTTAATAGTAAGAGGTTTTAAGTTTGTAACAGTTGCAAAATTCTAAGCATACTTTGTATTCAGTGACTTAATAAGCAGCTGGGAACCACAGAGAATTTGTGCTCTCAAAATGAACAAAAAGTAGTTAAAGCTACAGCTAACACAGAAACATCCAAACTCGGTTAACTGAACTGCTACTCCTTAAATAATCCACTGCAGTGGACCAGTCCTGAAACATTGCATCTACAATAACTGTAAAATTTTAGCTCCGCTCATCAAAAGTACGTATGAAGAACGCATGATTAAGATTGTACCAGATCCACTTACCCAAAAGGAATCTTTAAACTGTAACAGTGTCATCTTCACTAAATTTCCCCGTTTTTCACCTCTACGAGCCGAGAAATAACTCCAACAAACTGTGCTAAACTGCCCAGAGGGAATGAAGTAAAAATTCAGTTAAGAAAGGCAAGAGAAAAATACACACAGGAAACCAGAAACCTCACAGCAGTTCACTTGTGGTGCCTACGTTTGACTCAGATGAGGAAGAGCTTTTGTATTATGTCATTGACCACAGACTGCCTGAAAGATAACAGCTTGCTTTTGGTCTCCATTTAAATGCTGGACAGGCTTAGCCTGTGCAAGTGACAAGAAGCTGCTCTGAGGTAGCAGTTTAATATTTGTAAATATTTGTAGACACCTGCTCATCCAATAAAATCTTCTGAAATCAACAGTTTAAACAGTGAGTTTGTTTTGTTTGCTCCAGTAACAACATCTACTCTTCTGGGAAGGACTGCTGTTAGGATTTGATTGCATTCAGACAAAAGAGCACTAGAGAGGTGAGCAGCCGTGAGCAGCTGTAGTATTTGTGTTTTTCAGTACCCCCTTGTAAAATGCATGACCTTTCTTTTAGCAGAACAATTTTTAAGGCCAATGACAACACTGTTTTGTTTTTATGACCCAATGCAAAAACATCATGAACCAAGGTTTTGACACCTGAGGGATTCTTAACAAGTGGGATGAAACGGGTTTTCAGTTAAAAAGAAAAATGCTGATTCCTATGATTTATATTTATTTGTAAAGATTGATTTATGCTTTTTTTTCAAAATGACTTTTAGAAATTATTAGGATTTTATTTGATTTTTTGTTTTCACCACCAGACCTAAATAAATGCATATTATTGTCAACACAGAAATGATGCCCTTATTTCTAGGTTTTTGGTTTTTTTTTTGTTTTTTTTTAATTGAGATTTTCTTAATGACTTTAAACTACAGTATCCCAAAATAAAAATAAATAAGATAAAATAGACAAAATTGATAAAATAGAGAAAAAAAAAAAAATAATAATAATAAATACATAAACATCAAGATAAATAAGTACATACAAAAATAAACAGCCAAGTAGCTAAATTAAACAAGGTTTCAGCAGTGCACATATTGCAGCATATTGCAATGAATGATCTTGAATTTCCAAAAAGCGTACATAGAGGTTCCATAAGTGAGTAAAATCTTTCTTTTTTTATAAAATATGTTAATTTTTCCAGAGCTAAACAGGTCATTAATTCCTTTGTCCACATTCAAATTGAAGGTGTATTCGTGCTTTTCCACAACAGTGCAATTATCCTCCTGGCCTGTAAGAGTCCAAAGTCAATAAGCAATGATTGTTTCTGTGACACAACAAAGTCTTGAGGATATATACCCAA
>JBBPCX010070489.1:0-10609 GCA_037974365.1 Hydrocynus forskahlii
CACTGGGACACAGTCATGCTGGAATAGAAAAGGTTCTTCCCCAAACTGGGTCCACAAAGTTGGAAGCATGGCATTGTTCAGAATGTCTTGGTATTCTGAAGCATTAATTTTGTCCATGTAGTGTACTCTTCGATCCTGTTAAATTTAGCTCACTTCAGTCCTGTTCAGTTCAGGTCAAATCCAGTTCAGATTAATTTGGTTCAGTTCAGCTTCCACTGCTTTTTTATTCAGTTCAGCTCAGAACATTTAGGTATGTCCTGTCTTATTTCATTTCAGTTCCTTTCTTGTAATTTCAGCTAACGTTATTTCAACTCAGTTTAGTCAGTTTTGGTTCAGACTCGTTTTTAGTTCAGTTTAGTTAAAGATGGTTCAGTTCCATTCAGTTGAAATTAATTCACTTGAATTCACTCAGTACAAGTCAGTTCAGTTCCATTCGGTTCAAACAGGCTCAAGTCAATTTGGATAAATTAACTTTAGTTTAGTTTACTTTGATTCAGTTATATTTAAAAAAAATTCTGCATGTGTGAAGGTTTAAAGGTTTCTCTTTTAAGACATTTAGAAGATGTTTTCCTCCATTAGCTTAGCATTGCAGAGGAATACAAAACACATCTCAAATTGAAACATAGGATATAGCATACAAAAGCATGTAGGTTCTACAAACAAAAGTAGCCACCGAACAACTCATGATCATCATAGGATTTTGTGCTGCTGGGCTCTTTTTTTGTAGATTATTGACAAAGTTATTTTATGCAACCTAGAAATAGCCCCAGTGATCTGATTGGTGGAGCGCCAGGGATGGATTGCCCGATGATGGGGGGATATCAGGGCAATGGAGCGGATGATTCCATGGGTTAACAAGACAGGCAGCTCTTAATACGGGTAGAGACGGATCAATGATCCTGAGCTTTATTAGTCCGTAATTAGCCTTAAAAGCCCAGACCTTGGCCTCACACTCACATGCATGTAAATATTGTGCAGGTCAACAGGACAAAAGTGTTTCAAAGGCCAGTGCTGAAGTGAACTGGATTGTTGAAAAGGTGTAGATTTACAGATGGATGGATGGATGGATGGGTTGACTGAAAAGGTCTGAAAGATCAGTTTCAGTGCCAGCTGCCCTAAAACAAATAAATTCCCCCACCACTAGAAATAAGCGCTTCACGAAAAACAGTCCAGTTTCAATGTGTCCATTTCATAAGACCCTTATCTCCGCCCTATTTATTGTGATAGAATGCACCCAAGTGTCTGGTTTTAATTACTGATATTGGTTTCTACAACACACTGAGAACATACTTCTTCATGCTGAATGCACAATGTATTTTGTCAGATTTTTCATATTAGTAAAGAATAAATAAAATGTGGACTGTGCAATAGTTATGGCCCATTTTAAATGTTGTACTCCCTATTTTCTATTTTTAAAATATATGTGAAAATAGTTAGAAATTGTGCACTAAAAATTGCTGAAAGTGGCATACTTAAGGTCATACTTATTTTCATTCATTATTTATACTCTGGACCAGAGTGTTTAAACATTTGCATTCGACTGTATGACATTACAGAACATTAGCACTTATAAGCTCAACATTGAACAACTGAAATAGCTGTCATGGTGCAGTCTTGTATCTCTGAAATGGTAACTTTACAGTTGTGATAATGTAAAGATGGAAGAGGGAAATACTGGTCTCGGCACTTTTGGACCATTTTAACAGGTTAATTCGTCAGGAAATGGGATGGGCAGCAGGCATTTTTCAAAAAGCGCAGGGAGGTTGTGATATGACAGAGATGTTTTGTGGAGAGGATTGTGGCTTAGCAGTATTTGGGGCCTTTTCGTGTCGAACAAAGCTCATCAAAGCTGTATTTGTCCCGAAGCTAGTGATGGCCCGATGAGGAGAAACAGAGCAGTAAATGACCATGACGAAGTATTCCCTTCTTCCCTCTCTTGCCTCTGGGTGAACTGGGCCTACTCAGGGAGTCCCATGTGTTAGAAATTGGGTTAGCAAGGGTTCAGTATGAAGGACTTTAGAAATGAAAGTAGAGGTATCCTGCATGAAGACTATAGAGAAGCACAGCTAAACACAAACGTATGTGTCCCACCCCCATATTCTCCATCCGGTTCTCCTAGCAGTTTTATCACCAGTGGACCGCCTCCCGCTTCTCCTCTTCCCTCTTCCCTTCCTCTCCACCTCTGTTCTCTCTTCTCTGATTGCTCCCTCAGACTGATCTTTGATATTTATGAATGGGCGCAAACACTTGTGCAGCTCCACTGCAGGCTACAGCTGGCCTGTTCTGTGCCGAGACTGCTTTTAATGCCAAGGAGGTGTTAATGCCAAGGAACTGCTTTATTAGGAAAATGAAGGTTCCAGAAAGGGTTCTGTAGAGAAATACTATAAAAGAACCAGGTTTGGAAAACATTTAAATGCATGGTTCAGTAAGACACCGTTTTTTACATATAAAAATAAAACCTTTACAAAAATTGAAGAATGTTAAGGTTCTCTACCAATTGAGGTTTTTCCTTGAAACGTTAATCCAAGCCAAGAAACATTCAGGACAATTCCAGTCATTTTCAAAATTTGTGCGTAATTCAATTTTTTAATTCCTTTAAAGCAGTGTGTCATTTTACACATTTAATGGGAACCAGACGTTTAAATAGTTTAATGTCTCTAAAAGCGTCAAATGAACACACTGCCCAAGACATTGTTTTACAATAGGTAAAGGCAAAACAGTCTCCAAAGAACACTCAGATTTCTCAGATTTACTGCTATGTTACCGATGTCAGCATAATATATACAAACACATAGGATACACAGGTATGGATAGCAAATCAAATGGCCATATTTGCATTTTCAAAATCCCCTTCAGGAGTGTACCAATTTGTTAAGCAAAAGAGGCACCAGTTTTTAAGTGTGGCCATATCAGAGCTCTGAAGTTTGGGCCAAAGTCTGGCAGAGTGTGGCAGCCAGCCAGCCAGAAGTAACAGCATTTGATTCCCTCTTCAGTTTCTCAATCTGTCAAAGCAGGACTCGCTAGAATCGGCCTGAAGACACAGCATGCTTTTATCAGGCTTTGTTAGCCCTCCAGGGAGGGCTGCTATTCTTATCACTTGATTCGACTCACGCGAGATTATCTTTTCGCTCAGACTCTCACCAGTGTCAGCCGACAAACCACGCATGCTTGCCCATACGTGGCGTGCTAATTATGCTAATACAGCCATGCTACTGTTGTGGCCCAAAAATGATTGGACTTTACACACTCAGGATTCAAGATTCAGAGAGACTTATCAAATCAAACAAAGTTTATTTTATTTGCCAGGCAAAGAGCAATCCATACTCAGCACACCAGGTTCACTGGTCTGAGAGGGATGGCTGCTTAAGAAAAATATTTTCAGGGTTGTTTTATAGTAAACCCCCCCCGGCTTCCTGTCCCTGTGCTCCAGGGCACGCTGACATTGCAAGGTTGTTACAAGAGATGCGCACATGCATCTCGCTATACCTATTCTAAACTCACAACCTTTAAAAAGTATTGGTTCTTATGGAAACCTCAGCCCCTGACCTTTTTCAAAGCAACATCCCCTCTCCTTCCATCAGGTAAAAACATATGTCACAGACTTCATTTCAGACAAAATGGAACATAAGAAAAAACACAAGCACAGCAGAATTTAATTATAGAGAATAAAAAATACTGCAAAACATGTTAATCAATAAAATTTCCCCCACAGCTTCAACCTTAGAACTGGAGCCAGACTTCATGATGCTGAGTACTGTTCAGTCGATGAACATTCAAGATATGAACTGATTCGAATGAGCAGTATTGGTTTTACTGCTCACACTAAAAAAGTTACACACTCAAGATACTGTACTGTGCAAAAACCCTAGGCACCTATGCATATTGTTTAAAGCCGTTTTTCTCAGCGTGTGATATGTCTTTCTGCTAGCAAAGTTATATTAGAATAAATGCAAACAAACAGGAAAGCAGTAAAAAGAATCAAGATTTGTTTGTTAAAAAAGTAGTTGATACTGTGTGAGCTGGTGAGGAGAGCACAGGTTCGGTTCCAGATTCCTCCTCAGTTCCTCCAGCTGCTGTTTCAAGTAATTGATGGACAATGGATTGTGATATTATCAGTGACTCACCATGTATTTTATTACAAACAGAACACAGTTATTTAATTGTTTAATTGCAGTTAGTGCAATGTGGTGTGTGAAACATAAAAATACTTTGTACTATTTGTACAATTTGTACAGATAAAGTATCATAATAGTGCATTGTAGCAGTTTCTCGACATGTTATTATTTTTTCCCATTTCAAGATTTAAGGTCCAAAGTAACTTTGTCATCAGCAGCTGTGTACAAGTACATAGTGTGATGAGACGTTTCTCCATGTACCCTGGTGCAACATATAGCAGCATTCAGCATTCAACAGAGTGCACGTTACAACAGAAATAATACTGATAACACAATAAATTGACACAACAATGCAGCAGTAATGTAATCTAGTGATTACAGTGCTGTAACAGTATAGTGTGGATGGTAGGTAAACCTTCCAGAATGAGTAATATTGCACCGTAAAGTACGAGTATTGCACAGGAGGCAGCACTGAAAAAAGTGCAAGGGGTGACTACACAATAAATAGACTATACAGCATTGTAACGGTAGTGTGAATGGGATGCAAATCCGAGACAATATAATAAACAGACAACAGTGGAAGAGTAAAGTGGGAAAGGGATCTAAATCTTCCAGAATGAATAATGTTGGATCGTATGTAAAATACTGCACAAGAGTGAAGTGTGAAAGGGATGTAAAGCTTCCAGAACGAACAATATTGCACCATATATGTATTATTGCACAGGAGCAGCTCAGAACCGCACTGAGTGAGTGTAAATTATAGCTTATCAAATTGAGTAACAGGGCATAAGTGTGCCTATCGTGGCAGTAAACAGAGGCTGAAGTGCAGATACTGTTGAAAGTCCAGAGTGCAGTATGAGAGGTATTTAAGGTATAAAGTGAGGTAGTTCATTGGAATGATACCTGGTACTAGATATTTATGTGCATTCCGAGCTCTGATGGCCTGCGGTATGAAACTGTTACACAGCCTTACAGAACCAGAGCAGACTGTTTGCCAGATGGTAGAAGAGGGAAGAATCCGTATAACAGTCCCTCACAATCCTTCAGTGTTACTGCCACATTGCCCACCACTAGTGGTGGGATGGAGGTTAAACATGATTGCATTGGTTAATGTTATTTTTCCTGATGTGGTCAAACTCAGAAGACACCTAATGGCTGGGTAAAAGTCATTACACTTGTATCAAAGATTATGGGCAAGGACGCATATCGTGGAAAGCTGAACTTTCCTCACATTTTGAAATGTAAAAAAAATTGCTGTAGGATGTATACTCTGTTAAAAATAACATGATGTAACATTATAATATAAGCAACGATGGTTTTATCAATGTGGAAAGGAATTCAATCAAGTCAATTCAGTATTTTACTTTTCTCAGTGCAAGGTGCAAGGATGATTAAATCTTTCTATAAGGGTTCTTGTTGCCATGCCCAAGGACTTCCAGTCTCGATGTTTATTCTACACTTTCACCTGCGAGGACAGACTGTCACTAACGTCGCCGTCTCTTATGTAAGACGACTGCAGACCTGCATAGGGAATACAGCTGGTCTCAGCATTACGGCAACAGAAGGACACATTCGCAATCTAAAGCACCCGGAGGCTACAAACACTTTCACAGGACTAATTTATTTGGCAAGGATTCGCATGCAAACAAAATGAACTTCTAAGTGTAGTCCATCTGCCACGTTGGTGCTTATAGAATCTGAACCGCCCTCCTAGTGGGCCCTGCAACCTTGTGGTATATAGAGAAGTGCAAGAAAAGCTTTAAAAAGCACATACAAACACACACACACACACATTCGCAGAGGCATAAATCTTCCCTGGTCATGGCATATGAGGGCAGTCTGAAGAGTGAGTGTATTAACCCAGTTTATTGTGTAGCCAGAGGGGAGGTTAGCTTTTTAAAGACCCCATTAAAAAGTTCTGTAAAGGGAATTCAGGGTACGGAGTTCTTGCTGTGGAACAGCTTAGAATCTTCCTCTGGATTTGTTGATCTCCAGTAATGAAGATGCACAGTGTGGGGTCTCTTGCTCCTGATATTATCCTGTTCAGTGTCCACAGGTCACTTATAACGTTTAAGCAGTTAAAACGTCTTTCTAAGCTAGCCTGAGTTTTAATGGACATCTACTTATCCAACGTTTCCTCTGAAATCACTGGGAATTAATAAGGACTTTGTCCCCCGTTTGGCACAGTAATAGCCTCTACTCTCCTGGGAAGGCTTTGCAGTAGATGCTGGAACATTGCCGTAAGTATCTGAAATTCAGCCACAAGAGCATTGGTGAGGTTGTGTATTGAGGTTTCTGGATTACAAACATTATTCCTACTCATCCCATAGGTACAGGATGGTGCTCCATCACTCTAGAGACCACAGTTCCAGTACTTCAGAGCCTGTGTGCTTCATACCCTTCTTGCCATCACCTGGCATTGGGCATAGCGACCTTGTGCTTATGTACAGCTGCTCCACAGCATTCCATTCCATTGGCCCTGATTTTCTGTGGAGATTGAACTACAGCTGTTCTATAGAGATTTTGTGTAAACAACTACACTTGGAACTAAAGGAGTGTATAAATACTTTAGCCATTGGGTGGTCTAAATGTGGTTTAAATGTGTCAGTGAAAAATAGACTGTAAACCTGTATGTTTCACTCTTTCTGAGATGTCACTAGGGAAGAAGAGTCTGAATGCAGAGCCTCAGAACCACAGGTTCAGAGCTGCAGTTTCACTACAGCGGTTTCAGGCTAGCAGCACTGAATAGAACGTCATGTTAACCACTAACTCTTGCTGGTTTTATGTATCAGCATTCTGTCGTGTGGATTTTTCTTTTTTGGAAAAAAAAAACAACAGTTCAAACTGAATGTCCTGAGGGTGTGAATGCATGCATCGGCTTTCTTACAGTTAGCTTAGCTTAACACTAGCTGTGCTGACAAGAAATAATATGTGTTTTCACATGTTCATACATATCTACAATTTTCCAGTCATGCGTAAAAACAAAGAGCGCTTATATTTTGCGCCATAGTGCATGGAAGTCTGAACAAAAGCACTAGTTTTGTGAAGGCTAGCATTAATGCTAATGGCATTAGCTTCCCAAGTATGTCACCATAGACTATTGATGGTGTTGTAGTAGTGCTTGTTGACTCTATCTTCGTGTGGAAAAGAAAAGAATTTGCTTAGTTGTCATTAGCTTCATCTGTGGGTATTAGCAAACATATTACTAAACTGGCATTAGCTTCATCTGCAAAAATTAGCAAACCTTTTACTAAATTGGCAGTAGCTTCAGCTGCAAGTGTTAGTAAACACCATTTGGTCTCGTTTGTACCAATCTTGAGTAGAGGAAGACGAGGAAATCTTGCTGTTGTAAGGTAATCCGTGTCCTTGACGTCTCACTGCTGTCAAGGGCAAGAGCAGGGTCAGCTTTATCTGCTCCATTCCTGACCACAAACACTGTCAGCTTGACCTGTACTGCTGACCCCTATACACACAAACAGGCCTCGATGTCATCAGCTGGAGCATCAGTTTCGCCGGGCTTTGTTTGGGATGGGAGGCTTAACCGTAGAATTTATATTCATTAAAGAAGAAAACTCATGGCTGTTGTGTGCTCATTAGCAGTAAAAACCATGGATCCTGAAATAATACCTACCCTAATGAATATCTCATATTCCGTCACGCTGCAATATTTATTATTCTCTGTAGCTGTAAACAGGTTAGGCTAATGATAAATACACACACATGGATGTATGTTGACTCATTTTTTGTTTGCCAACCTGAAATAATGACGAGTGTAACAGAAAAGCATGCATGTAGTAGAGCTGCACAATATGTCATTTCTTAATTTTTATCACGATATTGACCCTACATTTGCCTGTAATACTGGAATACCCAGAACATGCTAATGAGCCTCTAACAAAACACTGTTTTTTTACCTTTCACTGTGAAAATCCTGGCCAATTACTGTGGAAAGTCTAGAACCACAGATTTGGTCTTTTTTTGCTTCAAAAACATCTCATGGTAACAGTTTATTGAACAGCTATGCATCTGTTCAGGCCCACAGTGTTATATTGTCTTCTCACTGAGGAAAGAAAGACAGATCTGAAGGAAGGGTAGATCTTGATTTTGCCCTCTCCGGTTTTCAAAGAAGAAATCTTTTAGTGCTGTTTATCAGATGCAAACAGTTTTGCTTGTCCATCAGGTCTTGGAAGGTTGTCTATTCAGTTTTTGTTTTTTTTTTTCTTCTTCCTTATGCTGTATCAGAGTATACAACACAGGCGCCTGTTAAATCTCTAAGGGCGTAGGTTTGATTCAGACACTGATGGGGAGAAAAACAAACTACTGCACTGAGCTTTGGTGCTTTTTAAAGCCAGAAACAGCTTCAGCCAATCACAAGTTAGTAAGAAATGGCACAGCCAATCATGTAACGAAACTAGGTGAGGAAGGTGGGACTTGCTGTAGAGAAACGGAACAGAACTGTTGACTTTGTGTTCCAAACACTGACAGATAACAGCAGTTTTATTTTAATGTTTTGTTTAAAATAATTAATAGGGACAATTCAGTGGTCAAGGAATAGTAACAGAACTGGCAGTCAGTGCTTTACTCCATGAGTGTTCAGTTTGAAATGTTCTCCAGTGACGTTTAAAAAGATGAGGTGGTTCTTCCCATGACTCAGATATAGCACGTGCTGGCCTTAACCCTGTAGGTGGGATCATGTGATGTGGGAGTCCTGGCTAGTGTGTGGACTTGGAAACGACTAAATTGGGCTGGAAAGTGGTCTGAAATATACTAGGATTTTGCCTGCACTACACCTCTCCTTGCAGCAAGTGAACATCACGCTGGCTCCAGAGGTCTTTTATGACGTCCATCAGGCCCAATTACCCATGACTGACTGCCCTGTCCAATCACTTCATCTTCTAGCTTCGCTCCTCTCCAGACACCAGCCTGAGCAGAGAAAATGACTGCTCTCTTCCTACCTCCACCTGCACTGCTCTCTATTAACTTGACTTTTGAAATATGCTCATACATTTTACAGCACACTCACGTCAACCCATGCCAGCAATTAGAGTGATGAACAGATGCTGTATCCTCATTGGGTATCCTGCTTTGATGTTTGAATGATGGATATATTGCAGTACCCTGAGACCAAACCTGATCCAAGCCTGACAAAATTGTGTCCAAACCTGACCCAACCCAAACCACCATTGAGTTTTTAATCCGAAACTGACCTGAGCAGAACAGTTATGTTCATGACATTTGGCAGAGGCTCTTTTACAGTGAAATTCTGTCCAAAATTCTGACCCGAACCAAACCCCTGACCTGAACTGACCTGAATCACCCAACATGTTTTGAACAACAGAATTTTGAATCCCACCCATTTCTGGAAAACCCAAGCATTTCTGACACGAGTAGTCAATCTGGCCTTCATGACACACTGTTGTCTACAAAAAATGGACAAAGGTTTTCTTTCACTACTTACAAAGAAACTTTAACTACTTAGCTAAAATAGCCTTGTGGCTCCAGTGCAAAAATAAAGAAGCAGACATGACTTGGTTGGATGACTATATGTTGGATAAAGGGGAAATTCTGTAAATAAGATTTTTTTCATGCTGAACCATAGCTTTAAGGCTGCTGTGATGCTGGTTGACTGCCTTAAACTCTGCCGTCCTGCTTGCTGTACAGTGTGTATGTGTGTGTGTGTACTGTGTGAGGCCAGTTGGAATGAGGCGAGGCATCGCCGTATCTCTGCTGTCGTGGCCCGGCTTGGAATTCCCACTCCACTGCACAGAGCCTGAAGCTCTAACCCTCTGTACCCTGCTCTCCAGTGCCTTCCTCTCTCTTAGTCTGTCTGCGCCATATTTCTCTCCTCTCTCTTCAACCACTGTCATATTTTATCCTCTTTCCTCTCCTCCTTTTCTCATTTTCTTCTTGTCTTATATTCTCCTTTTTTAGCTAACTCTCGCTAGCTCTTAACTTTCTCTCTCATTCTGCTCACTCCCACAATCTCTCTCTCGCTCTCTCACCCCTCTCTTATTGTCTCTTTTCCTCTCTCACCCTGGCTCGTTCAGCTGTCTCTTTTTCTTTCTCATTATATCTCCTCCTCTTTCCTCTCTCTCTCTCTCATACGGTATCCTACTCTTTCCTCTCTCTTTTCCTCTCTCTCTTATATTGTCTCCTTCCCTCTACCCCCCCCCGCTCTCCTATTGTCTCATTTTCCATCCTCTCTCTTATATTGTCTCTTTCTCAGTCCTCTCTCTCCCTCTATCTCTGTCCCGTTTTCTCATTGTTTCTTGCTTTTCCTCTCTCCCACATTATCTCTTTTTTCCTCTGTCTCTCTCTCCCTCCCTTTCCCATCTCACCTCATATTGTCACCTTCTCTTTACCCTCTCTCTCTCTCTCTCTCTCTCCCCCTCTTTCTCTCCCTCTCTCTCTCTCCCTCTCTCTCTCTCTCCCTCTCTCTCTCTCCCTCCCTCTCTCTCTCTCTCTCCCTCTCTCTCTCTATTTCTCTCCTCTTT
>JBBPCX010070490.1:0-10608 GCA_037974365.1 Hydrocynus forskahlii
TGCAAAAGAAGTCTTGCTTACTCTACATACATATATGTATATTTGTATAATACTGCTGTACACAACATATTACTAAATTTTTAGACTGTATACTGAGTATACTGAAAATTTCTATACATTTTTATACTTAGTTTATTTTTTATTTTTATTTTTATTTTTATTTTTATTCTATTCTACTATTTCACTTAATTTTGCTGCTCTTAATTTTATAATGTCCACTTTCTGCCGTACCAAGCAAATTTTCCACTTGTGGGACTTATAAAGGCTTATCTCTCTCTTATCTTACTGTATTAAAAAAACAGTTATAAAAATACAAGGCTTTAAGAAGAACAAAACGAAAAATAGGAGAACACTCAGTGAAACACTCGGATTGCCAACTTTCCAACCTCCCGCCTCTTTTTTCTTAATAATTCAGCACTAAAACCTCGAAAAAAGCAAAAAAAAAAAAAAAATGCTGAGGATTTCTGAGGGTTTACACAAATAATTATTACTTCGCTTCTAAGAAAAAATCTGCGAACGAAATGCTGAGTCACTCTACATGTCATTTGCACTATATGTACATTGTAACTGCTGTATTTTGTTATTTGTTTATCCTTCATATGAGGAGCAGTTGCACATTGAATCTCATTGTACTGTGTACCATTACTATAAATGAATTCAGTTCAGTTCAATTGATTTACTACATAATTACACAGTAGAGTTGAGTCATTATAAATATGCAATAAAATTACTCTCAGTTCCACTGAGCTGTTGACTACAAAAGTGTTTTTTGGGTGAACTGGACCTTAAACAGGGATTTCTAAGAGCAATTTACTGCAACAGCTCAATGGACTTGAGCGTAATTTTATTACAGATTTGTCTATAACTTGACTCAGTTTACAGCCATTTCATATAATTATAATTATAATGTGGATCACCAGACAAGTGTTAGATTTTTAACAAGCGAGTCAGACAAGCTTGAGTGATTTAAAGTTAACGAGTGCATTTAAAGGGCTAGAATTTGACATGCACTGTTATAGATGATCTCATCTCATATAGGAAACTTGTTTTATTTGACATTTTCTTTTGTAGTTGTTCACTCAACACTCTGATGTTTAACAAGAATATAAATCTCCAGCTTATGAAATTGGACAAATGGGAAAAACCTGTTGTATGCAAAAACTTTAGACTTGTAGTGTGTGCATGTGCATGTGTATGTGTATGTGCGTGTGGATGTGTGTGTGTGATGAGTCAGTGAATGATTGATTGAGTGTGAACGAGTGATACTAGTGTTTTGATACACACTGTTTCTGATGGTCCCTCTCCGCTCGCTGTTCATTCACTGTTCCATCTCTAATCCTCTGCAGAGCCCTGACTCAGTAGGTGAGATTCAATCAGTGTGTATTCATCTTTGATATCCTCTCTCCTCGATATGCCTTTGCCATTTCAGTTCAGGGGGATCCTTCTGGGCCATCAGTGCTGCATTATGTATTAAACTTTACTCAAGTTAAGTTTGTTGGCCCTCTTCTTGGAGGAGCAAAAGATCGAGTCAATGTGTAATAAGGCCCAGCAGAACTTATCCATAATTTGCTGTGTGTGTGATGCAGTTCATTTTTCAATCTCCCACCCTCTAAATCTATTTATTAGTCAGAGCAATGAAATGCTTCAAAATACTAACAATGTCAAAACTTGTTACGTTCAATCTGAGATTTGTGTGTTAAAAATAGGTATTCTATTATATGTGACTGTTACATGTTATACATTACTGTGTTTTTGCAGAGAAAATGGAAAAAAATGATATCTGTATCAGTTTTTTATTCTACATTTTACAAAGCTTGATTTATTATTTGAGTTTAATTTGCAAATGTTTCTTTTTTAGGATGTAGACAAGGAAAAGCCATGCTCTAGCATGTTAGCATATATGCTAATGTCACATATCTGGCACATTTGCTAAAACAAAAGAAGAAAGAAATGCCAGGTTAGAGCTGTGAGATCATTCTTAAGAGGTTGAATTAAGACAAGTAATGAAAGACACACATTAGACAGGATGTCTGTGTGTTTTGAAAATTGTTGGAGACAACAAGGTTTTCAGGGGAAACAAATTAAATACATTTTTGTTCATGTAATGTTCATTATTATGTTCAATTCAAAAATTGTTAAGAGAAAATGGGCCATGGCAAAAAGTAGTGGGGACACAATGGGCCACATCAGCAAGTGGTGAAGACAAAATGGGCGACAGCAAAAAGTAGTTAAGACAAAAATTGCTTTGGCAAAGTGTAGTTAAGACAAAATGGATCACGGCAAAAAGCAGTGGGGACAAAATGGGTCAAGACAAAAAGTGAGGGGAACAAAATGGGCCACGGCAAAAAGTGGTGGGGACAAAATGGGCCACAGCAAAACTTTAGGAAGTAGTGGGGACAAAATGGGCTACTGTGAAAGTGGTGGGGACAAAATGGACCTTGTCAAAAAAGAGTGGGAACAAAATGGGTCATTGCAAAAGTGGTGAGGACAAAATGGGCCACATCAAAAAGTGTGGAGACACCACGGACCTTGTCAAAAAGTGATGGGGTCAAAATGGGCCGTGTCAAAAAGTGGTAGGGACAAAATGGGCCAATTTAGGCAGTAGTGGGGACAAAATGGGCCATTGCAAATGTGGTGGGTATAAAATATCACAGGGGGGTACAAATATCACAGGGAGGAAACAAAATGTACCACATCAAAAAATAGTGGGGACAAAATGGGCCACGGTAAAATATGGCTGGAATAAAATGGACCACTCCAAAAGTAGTGTCGACAAAATGGACCACATCAAAAAGTGTGGAGACACGATGGACCTTGTCAAAAAGTGTTGGGGACAAAAAGACACAGCAAAAAGTGATTGAGACATTGTCCCCAGTGTTAATAACACATGTCTGTCTCAGAGAGTGGAGGGTGGGGAGTGATAGAGTGGAGATTAAATCTGAGCCCATGTCTAATGACATGGTGCACTTGGGCCCAAAACACACAGGTGTCTTCTTGTAAAACTCTGGCTGCTCCCTGTCAGACACTGTGGAAACAACATGCATGTCATTCATATTGGAAAGTCACATGAAGATGTAGGTGGACCAGATGATGTCATTAATTGTGGGTGTTGGTCCTGTGATTTAAACACATTTTTTACTTTCTGTTTAGATGTATTATTGGGAAACAGTGAAATGACCAATATATGCACTTGTCTTTATGGCTGTATTTCATGAATAAAACATTCATTTCATCTAAGGGGAAAACAAGGAGTAATAGGAAAAACACAAATAAAATGAAGATGTTTGACATATGTCTTGTGGATGGATTGTGAAAAAATACTTGTGGCAATCAGGGGATCCCCCCAATACAATTTTTGTCAGGTGGGGAGGAGACGCTCACAGATTTTTTCAGGGGGCACAAGTATCAATCAATCCCTAATGGGACCCCCTGAATTTTGCACCCTGAATCTTAAAAACATTAATTTTATTTATTCCATTCATTATTTGTGTCTGTATTCAATCTATTTTATTGGCTTTGAAATTTTCAGAAAGGGGCAAAAAAATTGTCCTAAATGACTTTGAATCGAGTGGTTTTATTCAGGTCAAAAGTGACGCACTGAGCTACAAACCGCTGTGATACACTTTCAGAAAGGCCCTAAACTGAGGGTACTGCCCCTCAAGGGAAACTTTTCAAAACCAGATTCCACTGTGCTATCTATCTATCTATCTATCTATCTATCTATCTGTCTATCTATCTATCTATCTATCTATCTATGTATCTATCTATTTATCTATCTATCTGTCTATCTATCTATCTATCTGTCTGTCTGTCTGTCTGTCTGTCCATCTGTCTATCTATCTATCTATCTATCTATCTATCTATCTATCTATCTATCTATCTATCTATCTATCTATGGGTATGCCTCTCCATCCATCCATCCATTCAGAAAGGGGCAAAAAGAAATGGCCCCAAATGCCTTGGAATCGAGTGGTTTAAATCAGAGCAATAGAGATGGGCTGAGCTACAAACGCTGTGATACACTTTCAGAAAGGTCCTAAACTGAGGTACAGCCCCTCAAGGGAAACTTTTCAAAACCAGATTCCACTGTGCTATCTATCTATCTGTCTGTCTGTCTGTCTATCTATCTATCTATCTGTCTATCTATCTATCTGTCTGTCTGTCTGTCCTTCCTCCCTCCATCCATCCGTCCCTCCGTCCATTCGTTCATTCATTCATCCATCTATTTATCTATTCTAAGTTTTTAAAATCTTGACTTTAGACTTACATTATGAAAAGCTGTGAATATACCCCTTCACCCTGGGACAGTTATTAAAGTGTGTCTTTAACACTCATTTGGACTTTAAGGGCCACGTACAAAGGCGTTTGTTCCTTCTAAGAAGGACTCCTGTACATTTATTTATTTTTCATTATGGTAAGTATCATGAATATCTGTCAATAATTAATATTCTGTTTGCCAAATGGGGGATGAGGAACTCACAAGTTTGAGGTTATAAATTCATAAAATATCACTAATCTGGAATAATCTGAATAGTCGAGTGGTTGAATCGACTGGGACTCTGAAGATGATCATCAGTGAAGCACAAAGGGGTGTGACGAGTAAAGCGACACCTCCTGCATCTCGGGTTCCTTGGAAAGAAACTGTTCTAGCTACTGCAAGCTTAATCCGCTCACCACTCTTAGCAAAACACAGACATACCCCGAGCTTACAGGGAGAACGGCAACAGGGCCACAAATCCCGGGCGGCTTTACAGCTTAGCCACCAGACTGCGTGAAGAGGGCAGCTTTGAGGGCGTGGGAGGGCAGTTCCACTGTGTCATTGTAGGGGATTTATCAGAGAGAAATGCTGCGACATCCTCCTTTCTGTGTTTGAGAGAAGACACCCACTCATGACCTTCTACGCCACCATTACTGTTAAGTGAAACCAGCCCAAAACACCTTCTGCAGGACGCCCCCCTGGGCTCAAACGTGGTCATTGGCTTCAAGACTGGATTTCCACCACCTTGGCTGGCTTGACGGTCCCAGAAAACGTTTTATTGTAAACAGGGGATGGCTTTCCTCCACCGCAACCTCATAGCCTCCAGTGTGGGCCACTGCTGGTGACTGACGGACAGCTGACAGTGATAGCGACGAACGAGTGACTTGTCACTATGAAAACCAATCATCTTCTGGTCAAGTCAAGTCAGTAACGAAACCACATCTGCTTTTTTTCTTCTCCTCTCACAAAACCCGGGCTAAATTGAGCAGAAGCGATGGTAATTATACTTAATGCGGAGAAAGAAAACAGGGTAGTTACGAAACGCGAGACTGAGTCATGGTGCGTTTTCATGCTCGACTGGCATGAGGGAAAATAAAACTCACTGTCTGACCTCGAACGGGGACTCGAGCCACTCAGCAAGTTTCAGTTAATGAACTTCAGAGCATATCAATAACATGCTGTGCATAGGCATGGGTATGTGTGTATGTGTGTGTGTATGTGTGTGACTGTGTGGGTGGGTGTGCTACATGTTTTCCTCAGAAATGAAACCAGACATTTGGTGTGAAAAGCCGCAGTGTTTGTGCGATATAAAAGACTGGATTCCAGCTAAAGCTCCTAAACCATGGACCAGTGGCTTGCATTGTTCCGCCAGTCAAACAACAGAAATCTGACCCTGATGAAGCAAAAAAATTATACAAAAGTGGTGCTACTGGAGGCAAACGCTCTCATCCCTGACTTTCACAATTAATTAACAGCTGCTCGTAGTCTGAGGTGCCCGATGACAAATAAACATTTCACCATTGCTGAGATTAGGGACACTCCCTCCCGACTCAAAACAAATATTTGCTTGGTGATGATGTGCAGAACCTCCAGTGTCGCGTGTCCAGCAGCCGCCACAAATATGTCTGCTGATAGTTACAGGCCATAAAGGGTCAACTGTTCATTATAGGCCTGGGAAGGAATTTCAGGAAACAGTGTTTTGGACTGTTTCTACAGAATGAAGCATCTCATTAAAATTAGCAATGTGACTATTTTCCATGCAGGCATGAAATAGATTTTTTTGTTTCTTTTCTCAAAAATGCACTTGTTTGCAGAAAAGGCACAGGATGAATATTGAGTAAGAAGAAAAATGCTTCTCTACTAAACAGTTACTATTATCTTTGTAGGGCACTAAATAGGTTTCAGGTTCAGGGGTAGGTGTGTTGTGGGATGTGGCGTACAGCTTTACCTCTTGGCTGTTGCCCAGGTGTGGGGTGGGGTTTGGGAGGGTGCACGCAGAGCTCTGTCTCGGCTTTTGTCCAGGATTTGTCCAGGAAACAAAAAGTGGGGGGGACAAACTGAATGATGCCCCCCCCCCCCCGCCGCTATAATGGCTCCGGCGCCAGGGATTTACTAATACACTTTTGAATATTATTTCTATGTTGTTGGTGTTAATATTGTTGTTACTATAATAACAATAATAACTAGACTGCATTTCCGTAGAGAAAATGCAAAGTGTGCTTGCTCAAATGCAGAACACAGCATTAGCGTTAGTATTAGTGCTAACATTAGCATTAGCATAGCATTAGCATAACATTAGCATTAACATAGCATTAGCATAACATTAGCATTAGCATAGCATTAATAATACCATAGCATTAGCATAGCATTAACATTAGCATAACATTAGCATAAACATAACATTAGCATAGCATTAGCATTACTGTGGTTTGTGTCCCAATACTTTTGGCCAAATAATTTTTTTATTACAGCTCTGTCCCAATACTTTTGGTCATATTGTTCAGTTTAAACATGTGTGTCTTTGGGGGCGTGGCCAGAGGTCTCATATGAAGTTTCATAAGGTTTGCTCACTGTATGGAGCCTTAAAGTTTCTTCCTCTGAAACTGCATTAATTTCAATGGGGTTAAAAATTAATGGAAGTGAATGGGGAAAAAAGGGATGAGCAAAAGAAAAGGAAACGACAGGTAATCACCAACCGCATTTGTGTGTCGGGGAAGTTGGCTTAAGGTATCACATGAAGTTTGGTGGATTTCAGACAAAGCGTGTCCAAGCAGGACTATCTGAAAGTTCCTGGTTCCAATACTTTTGCCACATTTTTTCACCAGAAAAACGGGAATAACAAATGAACGACAAGACGTATCAAAAAGCTGTGAACAAACACGCTATTCAAGATTGGGCCCAACGTTTCAGATTTGGAACGGTGTCTCTATCTCGAAAGCCCTGGGAGGAGTAGGGGCCCGAAAAACGGGGGAACGGAAGAATAATAAAGATAATAATAACTAGACTGCATTTCCGCAGAGAAAATGCAAAGTGTGCTTGCTTAAACTTAGTGTTAACATTAGCATTAGCATTAACATCAGCGTTAGCATTAACATTACCACTAGCATAGCATAGCATTAGCATTGCATTAGCATAACATTCGCATTAGCATTAATGTTAGCATAATAATAGCATAGCATTAGCATCAACATAGCATTAGCATAGGGTTAGCATTAGCGTAGCGTTAGCGTTAACGTTGGCATTAGCATTCGTGAATGTGTGTCCCAATACTTTTGTCCACAAAGTTTTGTATTACAACTCTGTCCCAATACTGCTGGCCATATTGTTCAGTTTAAACAGGTGTGTTTGTGGGGGCGTGGTCGGAGGTCTCATATGAAGTTTCATAAGGTTTGGTCACTGTATGGAACCCGGAAAGTTTCTTCTGAAACTGCACTCTTTTCAATGGGGTTAAAAATGAACGGAAGTGAATGGGGGAAAAAGGGATGAGCGAAAGGCGAGGAAAAGATGAGTGCAGGTCACCACTGACCTCGTTTCTGTGTCAGGGAAGTTGGCCTGAGGTCCCCTTTTGTTGGGTTTCGGACAAAGCGTGTCCGAGCAGGACTATCAGAAAGTTCAGGGTGCCAATACTTTTGCAAATCGTTTTTGCCGGAAAAATGGGAATAACGAACGGACGACAAGACATATCACAAAGCTGTGAACAAGCCCGTAAATCCAGATCGGGCCCGACGTTTCAGAGTTGGAATGGCGTCTCTATCGCGAAAGCCCTGGGAGGAGTACCATGCCAAAAATCGGGTGAACGGAAGGAAAATAAAGATAAAGCTTAAGAAGAACAAGCACACTAATAATAATAATAATAATATTAATAATAATAATAATAATAATAATAATATTTTATAAAAGTATTAACAGTAGTAAGAGTATTGTATCAGTTGTACTAGTAGCAGTAATTGCAGTATTGAGCTCAATTCAGTGCAAATTTATCTCTATAGCACTTTTTACAATTTACAATGTCAAAAAGTAGCTTTACAGAATACAGGTCTGAGCCCCTAGAGAGCAAGCCATTAGTAACAACAACAACAATAATAATAATAATAATAATAATAATAATAATAATAATAATAATTTAATGATAATGATTTAATAATCATCATCATCATCATCATCATCCTCATCATCACCATCATCATTTTTGTTATTGTTGTTGTTATTTATTATTATTTTAGTTCTAGCAACAGTAGTAGTATTAGCAGTAGCAGTAACAGCATTGAGTTAAATTCTGTTCAGTTTTATTTCAATAGCACTTTTTACAACTGAACCCCTAATGAATAAACCAAATGCAGCAGAGGTGAGGAAAAAAACTAAAAGCCACAGAACTTTTGGAGGAACCAAGAGTCTGAAGGGCATCGATTCTAGTCAGGAGAGAGAGAACGAGTCTCTATGGAGAAAACTAACAAGAAAAGGCCTTTGAAACCCAAGATGAGCAGTCCAAGGTAGACAAACCAGACCAGGGCAGGTGGGCGAGGGACCTCAACAATGGCTGATCCAGGGTGGGGTGGTGATCCAGAGTCTTGATGGTGGGCAGCGGCTTCCCTTAGAGAAAGCCAATTGTACAGATGGAAGTTAAACAGAAATGGATTTGTGCCCGAGGAGCAACAAATGGTTGTCATATGTCAGGACTCCGTATATGGGGGTTTGTGTTGATGCTCAAGGTATCAGATGTCATGCTGAACTTTGTTAGGTTTTCTATGTCACATAGAACTGAAGTTATTGGAATTTTTAAAAAATGTAACAATAATAATAACCACAACTGGCATCACATGCAAATTTCCGTAAAGAACCAAAATTCCCAAATTAGTGTTTAGAAAGAAAGAGAAAAAACAATCTTTGAACCCAGGAGATCTTTCAGGACTGTCTCCGCCCACAAGTGGGTGGGGAAAACCTGCAGAGGGTGGGGGTCCGGAGAACGGCCGAGCGAAAGAGCAGCAAACGGCGAGTGTTTAGGAGAGCAAACACCAGTTTTAGACTGATTTACACCATTTATATTTACTGAAATCAGATTTTACTGATACACTGTGAGTTCTAAGGGCACTCTGCTAGTAAAAAAAAAGAACCATGGTTTTCAGTTTCCTTCTTGTGTTTTTATTATTAGATGTGGGATTATTAGTCTGAGTATGTCTGTGATTAATTATTTCCGGTAAGTCTGGAACATTAAAAACTGTACTTGATACCGTGCTCATGTAAACGTTAATTTTTTTATTAGAAATGTGTCATCGTTCAGACTTAATCCATGTCTGGAAAACAGCCTTGCTTTTGAAGCCAAGTCTACCCACACACAAATTTCTGATTTGGCAAGCTGTTCAGACCCACTCTCCTCCAACCCTCCATGCCTAAAGCTGGAAAGCGTAACACCTTTAATCTGGCAAAAGGTGGTGTAGCTAAAATGTTCCATTGAGAAACCAAAACTATGTTCTTACTAACCCTAAAATCCAGCCAAAACATCAAGAGAGAGAGAAAAAAACAGTAAAGACTAACTTACTGGTGTCAGAATGACATACCAGGCCTATGTATCTCTGCACTGATTCTCTAGAAGTTGCTTTTTCCATTTTCTACACATTTGATTACATTATGTAATTTTTAAAATTTTATTAGACAATTAAATACATACTAAGTAACATAACTATTAACAGACACATATGTTGTGGACAGAGAGTGCAGAATTAGTGAGATTTAATAAGAGAAGAGAAGAAAAGAGAAGAGAAGAGAAGTTAAGATAAGATAAGATGAGATAAGATAAGATAAGATAAGATAAGATAAGATAAGATAAGATAAAGACTAATAAAGACTCTTTATTAGTCCCACAGGTGGGAAATCTGCATTGTTAAACAGAAAAATGAACAGAACAGGAGAAAAAAGTAGAAGGAGCATAACCTATAGAATAAAATGTAGCAATATAAGAAAAAAAACTCTACACTGTACAAAACTGGCAACAATTTACAATAAGACTACATGATAAAGGGCTTATAAATTATTTATAATCAAGTTGTTAATTAGGTTGTAGACAGTTTATAAATCAAGATCTCAGATATTGCTAGTTGCTTAGCTTATCTTGTCCATTTCTCAAGCAGAATGTTGAACTGTTAACTTCGTCAGGTCTTTGTTAACATGCTACTAAAACGCCAGCTTGCATGAGTGTATGGCAACTGTTATAACTTGTTTATTACTGTTCATTAATGGTTTATAAACTGTCTACAACATAATTATAAAATTATAATGATTAAAATTAATGATTATGATGATTATGATTGTACCCAAAAATGATTTAAATATAGAAGTGTGTGTGTGTGTGTGTG
>JBBPCX010070491.1:0-10608 GCA_037974365.1 Hydrocynus forskahlii
GTACGCACACACGCACACACTCACACACTCACTCACACACTCACACACTCACACACTCACACACTCACTCACTCACTCACACACACACTCACTCACTCACTCACACACACACACACACACACACACACACTCACACTCACACTCACACTCACACACACACTCACTCATATATAAATATACATAAATGTACACTACACACACACACATATATATATATATATGCGTGTGTGTGTGTGTATGTGTGTACATCATCTGCAAATCGTTATCACAGCATCTGTCTCTGAAATACTGATATCACAAAAGGCTACAATATGCAAATGAGCCTCTAGCCAATCTGACAGGATGACCAATCACAGCTCCGGATGAGTTACAGCACATTCTCTGTCCTGCTATCATTTGCACAATTATTATTTATTGCTGTTTACCTCTATACTTGCATTTTTGCAAATGTGGGAACTGCCTTGTTGTGTTGTTTCGATGCTCGTGTGCTTTTCTGGCTCTCTCGGCTCTCAGTGAAGTTCCGTCCTGCCTGTGTCTGTTTTATGTTCGTTGCTTTGCTTCACTGTCTACTGTGTTTATGGCTGGAGTGACACTAAACCTAGCTGATCTGACTACTTGACTTGACTTGACTAAGGCGGAATGGAAAGTTCAGGCCCACTTTGACCACAAGAAGATTTGAGAGACTGCAGCGCTTCCACTCTGAATCGAACAGGTTAGCATTTGCAAGTTTGCACTGTTTGAACGTTGCATTATTTTTTGCATGTTTTCGCAGAGCCATCACTGTTCACAAAGGGCACTGATTTCAATCATATGACCATGTTTGTGTTTTTTAAACATGTACATAATGATTCTAGAAAGATGCACCTGGTCTACAGATCGTTAGTACATCAAAAAAAATTCACCGGACGTGTTCCGAATGAATGAAAATCTTTAAAGGAAGGTACAATAAAATCACTGTCCAGAATGACTCGTTCTTCTATGGCGGAGAAAGAAATCGTTAATAAAGAAATAGTAAAGTGTTCCCTTAATGTCACACGTTAACACACCACAGCACACAGTGCGAAATTTTTTTCTCGGCATTTAAACCATTTAACTTATGCAACCCCTTACTCAAGGGAGCCCCAGTGGTGCCACTAGCAGGCCTGGGATTCGAACCCACGACCATGTGATCTCAGGGTGAACTCCCAAACCACTAGACCACCAGCTGCCATAGATAATTACAGGATTTTCCTGACCTTTTTATTTTTATTTTGCAGATCTGAGACATCATCCTTGAACAGAGCCAGTATAGACACTCAGCACCCAACACACACACACACACATACACACACACACACACACACACACACACACACACACACACACACACTGATTCAGCTGGTAAATGCCATGCATGTTGCCAGTTGTGTCCGGCATGCCTATTTCTGCCCGCCGCTGAAATATTTACGACCTCGGTTGCAAAATTCATGAGTGATCCAAGAGACGCCACCACTCGCATCTAAAAATACTTTCTGAGAGCATGAAAGATTCATCCTAATATGAAGCTCTGGGATTTTCTCTCCTTCTGTGAGATTTCCAGCACCAGAACAACACCACGGTCTGTCTTCTGCTTCAGGTGGTCACAAGAACCACTTTTAGAGGAAAACAACAAAGCAAACCTCCAGGAGGAGCAGGACCACAACCCTCTGCTACACTTCCTTAGATGGAATTTTATAGTCACTTGGTGTGTAACGATTCACAAAATTCATCATTTTTTTCAATAATATCAAAATAATGTAATAACAATATCAAAATAATGCAATTTTGCAATGCAAAAGTGTATGAATGCAGCATAAGCGTCATATCAATTATGATATTTCCTGTAAATGCATTGTTTATAGTGTTAAACCAGCTCAGATCAACAGCCCAGTCCAGCACATTCACCTCATACCCCCCCACCCATCCAGATCTAATCTCATTAATAAACTGTTCCAAAACTGAACACAGTCTTCATTTTCTCCATTCAGTCTGACTGCATCACTCTTAACAGAAAGCAACGAATAGAAGTTGGAGATCCAGAAGTACCACGGCAGGGACCACAACCCACTTCTTTAAATCTAATCATGTAATTACTCAGTGTTTAACGATTCACAGAATTCACAATTCAGTTCCATACAATTCCGTTTCAATTAGAGAGGTTTTTTTCATGCAACTAAAACAAGAACTATCCGAATATGTGCCTGTTTATATTTCTGTTACTATTGCTTATTATTGTCAAATATTCATGACATCAGGCCTGGTGAAGTTGTCCAAAATTGGTTTAAATCACTTTTTAGTGACATTTATAAAAGCATATCTTGTATTTAATCGATGCTCAGTTATTAAGTAAACTTCAATTAAATACAACTTCATTAACCCAAGGTCCTAAACCTAAAACTTGTTTCACCAGACAGTCTAACTGAACAAACAGACGCTTATCTGGAAGTTCTGGGCCCTCTGAGAACACCTTGGTGAGTCAGTGTTAATGCTTAAATCCTGGTCGAGATATTTATTAGCAAAAGTCTATTCTCCAGCACCTTTACTGGTTAAAAATGAGACTTTTGTTGGATTTCATGAAGACCTCGATTCATCAGAACACCCAGTAACTCACCTGGAGCTGTGATTGGTCACCCTGTCAGAAACCCTGTGATTGGTCAGAGGCTCATTTGCCTATTAAAGCCTTCTGTGATATCGGAGACCGATATCGCGATAACGATTAACAGACGATATTATTGCGCAGCTGCAGAGAGTGTATATTTTACAGGACTGGGTAAAAGTGAAACAAGAGGAAAAGAATGGGAAAGAGAGAGAAAATAACAAGCGAGAGTGAAAAGGGAGAGAGAAGGAGAGGGAATAGGGGGGTGGGGGTGTGTTTGGGGGGGTAATGATGGTGGAAAGTGAGTCATATGAAATATCCGCGGTGCCTGTGAGTGAAATTAGCTGCCCTAGAAACTGCGCTGGTGTTTTTCCTCCTGAATGTAAACAAGACCCAGGGTGTGAGCACATGGTCCAGCGCCGCCGTCCCCCGAACTGGGCCCCCGTCCGCCGGCCAACGGGCGTGTCCCCCTCCGCTCCGCTCGCTCGGCGCCGAGCCCCAGGCACCTTCATCACAGGATTTTACGAGGACTGCGGACGTCTGACCTCGCAACGATCACAGCTCCTCAGGAAACGAGCCCGTCCGTCGCTCGGTCAGTGACTCCCCCGTCATTCAGCGGCTCGCGTGGCGCAGTCGATCCATACACAGACCTCAGCACCGATACCACAATCATATCGGCGCTGAGAGATGGGTGTGTAACAATGTATCAAAATATCGCTGCAAAATCTGACATCGCATCATATTGACTATAATATTAAATACAAAAACAAGAACCGCCCCAATATGTGCCAGTTTTCATGATGGTTACTACTAGGTCTAACATTCTTGTGAAATTGTCCAAAATTGGTTTAAATCGCTTTTTTTTTTTGCATAGTGTCATTTATGAAAGCATATCTTGTATTTAACTGACGTTCAGTTATTAATGAAACTTCAATTAATTACAACTTAATTACCCCCCCCCCCCAAGCCTCACCCGGGTCCTAAACCTAAAACTAGTTTCACCAGACAGTTTAACTGAACAGACAGACAATGTATCAAAACATCGTTGAAAAACTTGACATCGCATCATATTGATTATATTATAAAATATTACATTAGATTATATATATTTACATTATCAGATTATATATTATGTTACATCTTAAATCACAATATTACACTGATGTATATAATTCTGCGTATTATGTAATATTTCACTGTAACCGATAAACAGCCCAGTCCAGCACATTCGGATCATACAGCCCCCCCCATCCCACCATCCAGTCTCTTTAGTAAACTGTGGCACAAATGAACACAGAGTCAGATTTCATTCCAAATATTGCGAGAATGCTACATTTTCCGTTTTTCTTTGTTGAATATTGTGAGTGTAT
Organism: Hydrocynus forskahlii; assembly: GCA_037974365.1. Classification (NCBI taxonomy): domain Eukaryota; kingdom Metazoa; phylum Chordata; class Actinopteri; order Characiformes; family Alestidae; genus Hydrocynus; species Hydrocynus forskahlii. The sequence continues at coordinate 3,985 of JBBPCX010070491.1, forward strand.
TTAATCTTGTAATTATAGGACCCCGGAAGTGCTCCAACCGTCCAGCTGTCAATTTTATTCTATTATTTTTTAAAGGCATGTGACTCTTTTAGTCATGTGACTTAACTGTGAAAAATGTGTTTCCTAATGTATTGTTTTGTCAAATCATCTAGAAAACAGTTCATGCAAGCAATTTATGGGGTTTTGTTTGGAGGTGTACATGTCTGTAACTTGTTTTTTAGTGTGTGCGTGAATCAGATTAGTGGAAACTGCTGATCTATTGGTCAGGATCTAGAAGGCCAGACTGGGTTGATTCCAGGCCACAGCTCAGATCGGCTCAGATCCTCATTTTCCCTCTTCTAACCCCCCTAACTCAGCCCATGAAGGCCCTGCTAATGAGCTGACGAGTTGAATCGAGTGTGTTTAATGGGCCAGAGCGCTGAAGTCTGCGGAGCTGCGACCTGCAAGGACTGGAGTCGGACGCACACTCTGCAAAGCTGACAACTAATACAATGCACAGTTGATTATAATTGATTCCAACATTCTAAAATCAATCCTACTATTTTCCCAGCATCCTTCGACCTCTCAGCAGGTGCTGTGTGCTAACTAGGAGCCAAAGGGCCATCAGTCATAATCGCAATCAGTTTCCGAGAGGATGGAGGAAAACCCACAGGGACCGAGACAATCCAGAACAATTTAGTGCTTCGCTTCTCCTGGACGGTTCTGGCAGAAAAAACCCAAATTCATACAAACCCCGACCCAGCAGATCAGCCAAGACAGCGGTCGCAGCCGTCCTGCCCAAAATATGTCCGTGTTTATAAATAACAGGATCAGACAGGATCAGAAACCACATATGCAAGTCTATTAATGAAGATTCTGTAACAAGTGAACACACTACAGCACACAGCATGAAATTCTCCCTCTGCATTTAGCACAATGAAGACATTTCACACATTTAACTCATTCACCAAGTGAAGCAGTGGGCAGCCAGGAACACAGCGCCCGGGGAGCAGTGTGTGGGGACGGTATCTTGCTCAAGGGTACCTCAGTGGTGCCACTAGCAGTCCTGGGGTTCAAAACCACAACTGTCTGATCACAGGGCGAACCCCTAACCACTAGACACTTAGCCTCGTATCTCTGGGCAAAACTCAAGAAGCAAGTTTCAGACACCGAACGTGTCCTGGCTCATCTTCATTTGGGTGAAGGGAGAATCTGTTGCCAGACCGTTCCCTCGGAAACAGACGGCACTGTTTTAAGCCCTCCTTGCGGACGCATCAGCCACGGCCGCCCCGGCCGCGCGGGCCGAGCCGCCGTCCAGCCTGTCCACTCGGCGGCCTCGTTCTGGCCGGCTCTGGACTTCCAGGCATTTTTGCGGGGTTAAATAAAGCGCTCCTGGGGCAGATCTGCTCTGATTTACTGCCTGTCGTGCAGCGCGCCGCAACCAGATGCTTTGCGTAACGTCTGCAGCCCGGCGCGAGCACAGCTGCCTCCGGCCAGCGAGGCCTTGGGCTCGGGTCCAGGGCAGGACCTACGGAACGTTCTAGAGAAATATCTCTCAAATAGCCACCCAATATCAAAGACTTTCAGGGGTGGGTATCGTTAGAATTTAATCAATTACGGTCCTGCTTATCGGTTCTTACACACACAGCAATGTCAGTGTTACAGTTTATCCTGTTACAGCAATGTCAGTGTTACAGTTTATCCTGTTACAGTGATGTCAGTGTTACAGTTTGTCCTGTTACAGCGATGTCAGTGTTACAGTTTATCCTGTTACAGCAATGTCAGTGTTACAGTTTGTCCTGTTACAGTGATATCAGTGTTACAGTTTGTCCTGTTACAGCGATGTCAGTGTTAAAATTTAGTTTATCTTGTTACAGCGATGTCAGAGTTACAGTTTATCTTGCTATAACAATGTCAGAGTTACAGTTTATCCTGTTACAGTAATGTCAGAGTTACAGTTTATCCTGTTACAGTAATGTCAGTTACAGTTTATCCTGTTACAGCGATGTCAGCGTTACAGTTTATCCTGTTACAGCGATGTCAGTGTTACAATTTATCCTGTTACAGCGATGTCAGAGTTACAGTTTATCCTGTTACAGCGATGTCAGAGTTACAGTTTATCCTGTTACAGCGATGTCAGCGTTACAGTTTATCCTGTTACAGCGATGTCAGAGTTATAGTTTATCTTGTTACAGCGATGTCAACGTTACAGTTTGTCCTGTTACAGCGATGTCAGGGTTTCAGTTTAGCTTGTTACAGCGATGTCAGGGTTTCAGTTAATCCTGTTACAGCGATGTCAGGGTTTCAGTTTAGCTTGTTACAGCGATGTCAGCATGACAGTTTACAGTTATATGTTGGATATGTTGACACCGGAAGTAAAAAATGGGTAAGTGGTACCAGGAATTTTCTTACTGGTTATAATTTGGAACCGACTTTTGGTTCTCAACCCTAAAGACTTCTGATGTAGAGTGACTAACAGGGCTGGACGATATGGGCAGAATGTCAGTATTGTGATTTTACCATATATTTTGTGATGTCATTTGCATGCAGCAGTCTTCTGCAGATTCCTGTGGTGTGTTAAATTTTTTCACTGGTAGAGATTGTAGAAACTGGCTGAGGAGCATCTGTGTCCCGGCTGGTGGGACATTTCTGGGAGTGTAAATAGCAGTGTGGAGGCTGAGCTTTAATACGCGTTAAAGCCGCGGAGACGGGAAGTGATGAACTCCAGCCGAGCGCCCGCCGTGCCGGATGACGACAGCTCACTCGGGAGGGTCGGGACAGAGAAACACTTCAGACGTGAAGAAATCGGTCGGGGAGAGACGGGCCGCTCACGACGGAGCGGGAAAAGAATGTTTTCCTTCCTCCCGGGTTGCGTCACCGTGTGGAGGTTCAGTGGGCGAGCCGCTCTGACTCGGCGAGGCTCCGCGGGGAACACGTGTGTTCAGTTTGTGCAAGAGACGCCACCGCCATCCATCACCACACACGACAGCCAAATGTGTTACTGCTGAAAAGAGGAAAACCCCAACAAATAACTTCGGAGGGACTCGTCTCGCACCGTCAGCGTCATTTTCCTTCACAGAGATCCTGTAACCTCAGTCCCAGACACGCCGCGTCTCATTCAACCCAAACAACCTGGAACTCAAAAACACGAACTACAGCTTTATACAAAGTGTCTGGTTTTACAAATTGGTCTTTTAATTAATATTCTTTTTAAACCCAAAAAGGCACCACTTCTCATCTGCACCCGATTGGAATGTTGGCATGACTCCAACAATAAAACGTTTAAAACGCCTGTTTACAGCTTTTTGATCGGTTGATCAGGAGCCATGAGCTGATCATTTAAGATAAAAAAAGAATGATTTCCCCATAGACCTGCATGGCAGCACTATCGGCCACGCTGCGAGCCAGACTGAGCCGGATCAGCCCATAAACACACGCCGTTAAGAGACACGAGGCCAGTGACCGGAACGAGTCAAAAGAGTTAGTTTGACAGTTGAACTGAACCAGACATGTTTTGCTCAAACTGATTATTTTCCTCTACTGTTCGAATCAGAAAACTTTATTAATTTAGTCTCTCCACATCAAACAGTACAGTACAGGTGGACTGTCGGTTAATTGTTATCGTGATTTCTGTCTCTGCAATACTGATATCACAAATGTCGGCAATCTGCAAACATGCCTCTAACCAATCCCAGTGTTTCTGATGAATGTGTTAATCTATTAAAACGCATCACCATCACAATCAGTAGCGGTAAAATCACAGGACTGATTTTCTGTCCGTCTCGTTCAGCTCTAGGCTGCAGGTCCCGGCGTGTCCTGGGCTGTTCTGGCCTCGAAACATAACAAAGGTCTCATTTACAGTGAGGACGGATTATCTCTCTTTTATATCCTTTCACTTGCAGCACTTTGAACGTCTGCGCAGTTCAAACAGCGCCCAGAGTCTGAAGAGGCGAGGCGCTCCATTCGCTTTCTTTCGCTTCACACAGAAACCTTCCCAGCACTTCAAAGCCTTCCGCAGAATTTACAGCCTGAAACACACATAAACACACACACATACACACACACACGCACACACACACACACACACACGCACACACACACGCACACACACACACACGCACACACACAGGCCCTACACAGCAAATCCAACTCACCTCCATACATCACTCACTCAAACAACCACACACTGCTTCACAGAGCAACCGCCACAGGTGCTTTACTTACACACACACACACACACACACACACACACACACACACACACACACACACACAGACTGCCTGCTTACAATAAGCAGTGTTGGCCTTGGCTGCTTTAGGAAATTAATCAATAATTCATTAAAAAAGCCGTCACATAAATAAACCCAGAAACAGTAGCGCTGCAATCAGAGCAGAGAGGATGAAACACACACACACACACACACACACACACACACACACACACAAAACCACCTGAATTCCCTAAAACCAAAGACCTCCCTACAGGTGAGGGTTGGGTGACTCATAGCTTTTAAATATAAATCACAATTTTGAAACTCGTAACAGCTGCAGTTTCAGTTCCGCACTGCATCAATCAGCGCTGGTTTCAGTTTCAATGGGGGAAATAAAAATAATTAAATCTAATAACGCATGGAAGTTTGGCACGTTCTCACAGCTTTAGCCTCACACCTACAGCTGGACGATATTTCATCTCTCAGTTGTTATCGTGATACTGATACCACAGAAGACTGCAATGTGCTGTTTCTGACAGGGTGACCAATCTCAGTTACTGGGTGTTCTGATGAATCGAGGTCTTCATGGAATCCAACTAAAGTCTCATTTTTAACCGTAAAACGTGTTGGAGAATCGGTGCATGAGTGGGCGGAGCTAAACTGCTGTAGCCAGAATAAGCAGAAATATTTAAATGTGTTGGTTTTGCGACATCACGAAAAATATGAAGCTGTTCTTGTAGCTTATTTTCCATATATGGACTGTATGGGGGAGGAGTAAATGTACCATTTGAAACAATATTTGACTTCTTGTTTCCAGAAAAGTGACGATATTGGAATTTTAGTATCTTAAAAGGAAACACAATCAAACACAATCTGAAACTGTAAAATCACAGAATTCTGTATCGAGCAGCCTGAAGTCTAATCACAATAATAGTAAAGCAGATGGACAAATAGACAGATAGACAGACAGATAGACAGAAAGATAGACAGAAAGATAGACAAATGGATAGTTAGATAGACAGATAGACAGACAGATGGACAGACAGACTAACAGACAAATGGACAGATATGTATAATTTGTGCTTGACTGTATGTACACTAATAATTTTTGATTATGACTTTCAGTCATTGTTTTTCATGAATAGAAAAATAAACAACAATTGATTCTCATTTGAGAGTCTTGAGCAGCTTCTGTGGCTTCAAATGAAGAGTCGTAAGAGGTGGTGTGTGTGTGTGTGTGTGTGTGTGAGTGTGTGTGTGTGTGTGTGTGTGTGTGTAGAATGATGAATAGCGACTGTAGAATATTGATGATTAAATACTGGTAATGAACTTATCACATCTAGTCTGTAAGTCATTATTTTATATTGTTTGTGGACGGCGGTGTATTGATTATTTTATTACTATTTAAATCTGAAATACTCGCCGGCTCCGCTCGGGCCCGAGATGCAGCCGCTAAACCCATAAACATCGTTTAAGTGTTCTCAGAGCCCTTTTGTGCCAAGCACTAAGCCAGTAATCCCGAGGAGCAACACCGAGCAGCTCTCCAGGCCAGACCCCCCCCACAACCCAGACCGGACCCTGGACCGGCTCCAGACCAGAACAGGCTCAGAAATTACCTCAATATTATCAGCTACATGTACTGGAAAACTTAAAAAAAAAACAAAACAAAAAAAACCAAAACATATATATATATTTATATAAAATGCCAAGAGTGTGCAAAGCTGTCGTCAGAGCAGTAGGTGATGTTTTCAATATTAATCTACAATGTAGCCAGTAATAAAAACAAAGGAAAGTTGAATGAGAAGGTGTGTCCAGACTTTTGACTGGTAGTGATCACCGTGGTTCCCGGTGCAGCACAGATTCAGGACCAGATGGTCCCACCAGCTACCGGCACGGAGAACCACAGGCCCCGGGGTGGGGCGGGGCAGGAGGGCGGGGGGGTGTTGGGGCAGGAGGGCGGGGGTGGGGGGTTATTGGCTGTGTGAGAGCAACTGATTAAGCACCAAATCTGCCTCTAATCTGAGAGCAGGCAACACTGGATCAGCGGCGGCAAGGTCAAAAAACACCAAATATCCTCTGAACCCAGTCAGAGATCCTCAAACCACCTGGCAATACTCTGAAAGAGAGAGAGAGAGAGAGAGGGAGAGAGAGAGAGAGAGAGAGAGACTGGGTGAAGAGAGAGAGAGAGAGAGGGAGAGAGAGAGAGAGACTGGGTGAAGAGAGAGAGAGAAAGGGAGAGAGAGAGAGAGAGAGAGAGAGACAGAGGGAGAGAGAGAGACAGAGGGAGAGAGAGAGACAGAGAGAGAGAGAGAGACAGAGAGAGACAGAGAGAGAGACAGAGGGAGAGAGAGAGACAGAGGGAGAGAGAGAGACAGAGAGAGAGAGAGAGACAGAGAGAGAGAGAGAGACAGAGAGAGACAGAGAGAGAGACAGA
>JBBPCX010070492.1:0-2500 GCA_037974365.1 Hydrocynus forskahlii
CAGTATACTGATCACCGCCTGATCATCTGGAATCATCTGCTCCTGTTTCTTCACTGGTTCAGGCCTTAAGTTAGATGCGCTTTGTTCTGCTTGAAGGATTCATACGTAGGTCACTGTGTGGCTTAAGAAACTCCTCTGAAACTGGTCAGGTTCAGGGACTGGACTGAAAATGAGAGTCTTTGAAAGTCCTTCAGGAAACATGGAAAAGTCTCTTTGGAAGCATATTTTGAAGAAATTGCACAGTATTGCATGTAAATGAGTTGACTGAGAAATTATTAGCTCATAAATGGACTAATGAATGAATGAATGAATGGTGCATTTTGAAATGTTTTGGTTTTCCATCATGTGGGCCCTTTAAGATGAATAACTACCTTTGAAAGGCCTCAGTTTGAAGTTTGCAGTTCTGTTTTTTTGACACTTCAGCTCTGTGGCTGAAAGAGGGAGTTCAGCTGTAGATTAGATGTAGAAAAGGGAGTAATTGAGTCAGAAAAAGAGAGAGAGAGATAGCGAGCAAATGTGTGTGAAAGAGACGGGACAAGTGTGACTCTGTGTGTGAGATGAGGAGTTGGAGCGGAGGAGGGGGCGGCCGGCTGGGCTGATATCCTGCAGTGCAGGCTGGGTAATTTCATTAGTGGAGCTGGTGCGGGTGGATCATATGACTAAAGATGCTGCTGATCTTTATTTATTTACTCCAGCGTTGAGAAACAGCAGTGTCTCAGAACAGGACGAGCCTGAAGGAGTAACCCCCCATGCTCATGCTACATCAATGCTTTTTTTTTGCAGTTTTACCAAGGCCACAACCTCATTCAGCCTGAAAGGCCTTTTCATGAACATTGACAGTCTCTAATTGGGTGTAGTCTATTAGTTTAATTTATTAGTGAGTTTTAAATATTTACAGTGGTCTGCCATGCATATTTATATTTTCAGACATAAAAATCTATTTGTCATTGTAATAAGGTTAAAAACTATGATATTCATAAGCTTACATTATTACTAGTTTATCTGATACCATAACAGATTATTAGCCTATGCTGCTAATAGCTAACTACTGTCACCTAGTTATTAGCCTGCATTGCTTACTGCTAACTATTTAACCAGGTAAAAGGTTATCCTGCATTGCTACTTGTTAACTATTTATACCAAGTAAAATGTTGTTAGCCTACATTCTGGTTGCCAACCATTTCTGCAAAATACAAAGTTAGCATATATTGCTAACTCCAAAGTATTTCTAGCAAGTAAAAAGTTATCCCACATTCCTAATTGGTATTTCTACCTAGTAAATAGTTATTAACCTACATTGCTCTCATCACTAATTGGCAAGTATTTCTACCCAGTAAAAAGTTATTAGCTACATTACAAACTGCTAACTATTTTCATCAAATAAAAATATATTAGCCTATACTGCAAAAGGTTCCCTACAATGCTAATGATCTTAAGTATTGTTTCATCTTACTTAGAATAGTTGCCGATACTGCAAATGTTTGTAAGCCTGTATTGTTAACTTACCTTGCTAAGAAAAATGTTACTATGTGACAGTGTTGATGTTTATATATTAGCCTGTACTGTTAATGTTTATAAGTCTGATAACAATTTGTATCTTACCAAGAAAAAAGTTTCTATTTATTGCTAATGTTTATAATTCTACATTAATAACCAATTTCATCAGATACCAAATAAGGAGCTTTAGCCTAAATTGCTAATGTTTATAAGTATAAATTAATAACTAATTTTATTAGAAACTGAGTTTAGCTATTAGCATACATTGCTACTATTATTTATATATATATATATAATTTATATATATGTATATAAATACACTACCGGTCAAACGTTTTAGAACACCCCAGTGTTTCAAGCTTTTTTTAAACTGAAATTCAAACAGTTCAAGTCCAATGAATCGCATGAAATGGTACAAAGGACAGTGCTGAACTGCAAGAGGTTTAAAAATGGTAACGTTACCCAGAAGTGGGAAATAATTCTGTAGCGCCATGCAGTACCCTCTGGTATGTGCCGAGTTGGTTGGGTTTGTCCTACAGCAAGATAGCGACCCAAAACATAAATCCAAGCTATGTCAGAACTACCTTAGAAAAAAAGAACAAGATGGTAAGCTGGAAATCATGGAGTGGCCAGAAGTATCCAGACTTAAATTGTTGTTGTTAATGATTTTTGTCTGACATCAAGAAAAAAAGGTTATAAATTTGACTTTTATCCATGTAACTGCAAACACATTCTTGTGGACCCCTGTCCCACACTGTACAACCTGCTCCAAACACCCCCAATACACACTTATCTCTACCTCAGAACCCCCCTCCCCCAAAATCTGGTGTGTTACGCCCCTCAGACTCCTAGTGAGATACTGCAGTTGTTAAGCTTCTCTACCATATGGACTTTGGGTGGGCTTTATCCCCCCTCCTGCTCCAGCCCCAGGGGGATGGTGGGGTTATTTTGGGGGAATTGCAGGTTCTTCTGTGGATAGATGTGTGTGTGTGTGTGTGCTGTG
>JBBPCX010070492.1:7500-10608 GCA_037974365.1 Hydrocynus forskahlii
GTTTTATAGATATGACCACTCACTTCACTTTATGGGTCCGCTATATTGGTGTACAATTACAGAATGTAGCCTGTAATTGCTATCTGTTGCTGCACAGTTTATCAGCCCCCCCCCACCCCCCCCCTACAGCTTCTTATACCAGCAAGATAGAGCGACATGTTTTCTGATAAAGAGGCCAATGAGTGCGCATATGATGCAGGATCAGGTCTTGCACTTACACTAAATGGTGACCACAGTGAAACACAAGGTTTCACTGTGAACTGAAATGTACCCTGAATGTACCCCTTACCTACACATTGTTCAGGAGTGGTTTGAGGACCATGATGAAAGTAGGGGATTTTTTAACAGTTCTACCCGTTAATGCATGAGTGTTTTTACTTCTGCATCGGTGTTCCAGACTAAAATTCAACAATCCATTACTTTGTGTTGAGAATTTTTCTTGTATTCTTGAATCTCCCTAAAATTCCACTGTTATATCAACAGTTAGAATATTTGTTGCTGAATGTTCCAAAACACACCAGTGTGACAGTATTCTTTAATGGAAAGTAGTCAGTGGTCCCCAAATTCCCCAGATCTCAATCTGAGTAACACACACACACACACACACACACACACATGCGGCCATCTATATGATGTAAAAGAAAATGTGATTCATCAGATCAGGCCACCTTCTTTCTTTTCTCCACGGTCCAGTTCTGATGCCCATGTGTCCATTGTAGGTCCTTTGGCAGTGCACAGGGGTCAGCTTTAGCACTATGACCAGTCTGCTGCCTTATATGCAGCAAGCTGTGATTCACTGTGTTCCAAGCCCTTTTCTTTCATATCCAGCATGAACTTTTTCAGCACTTTTTGTAACAGCAGCTCCTCACATGGGTTAGCGTTTGCTCCCTACATCCATCAGTGAGCCTTGGGTGTTCATAACCCTGTTGCCGGTACAATGGTTATTCTTCCTTGGACCACTTTTGGAAGGTACTGACCAGGAACTCAGCACAAGTCTTGTTGTTCTGGAGGTGTTCTAACCCAGTCGCCTAGCCATCAGTCGCCTAGCCACAGTTTGGTTCTTATCAAAGTGTTTCAGAGCCTTACATTCACCCATTTTTCAGCTTCAATAACTTGCTGTTCAATCACCACCTAACATTTCCCTCCCTTTGACAGGTGCCATTGTAACAAGACAATCGATGTTATTCCCCTCGCCTGTCAGTGTTTTTATTGTTGTGGCGTCTATCACAGAAATGGTTAAAATGGTAAAGGCCGTGCTGTTTCCAGATCAGTTCTCTCACTGTGGGGTACATGAAACATCCTGCTGGTGAGCAGTGAGCTGGCAGAGATCCAGGCAGCACTGAGGTGTTTTTGCTTGTATTTCTGTTCTTGGTTTAGATTCAAGAGGAGCGAGGGATGAAGAGATGAGAGCAGAAGCAAAAAAGCAAGCATGTTTAAAGGAAAAAAAAAACAATAATTCCAGAGGTTCTCTTATGCCAGTTACTATAGCAACATTCACACACACCAACACACATTACTGTGTGTAATTGTACGTTTCTGTACATCTTCCTCTCTCTCTCTCTCTCTCTCTCTCTCTGACTCCCGCACCTACACATCACACAAGACTGTCTGATTATCATTAATAATTAAAGACAGCAACCTTTGTTGTATGCACTTAACCATCCAGGATATAAAGGCAAACGGAAGATTAAAAAATCCATAAAGTCTGTGGTTACAGAGCCAGTTTTACCATTGCATGCACACACACACACACACACTCTCCTATATGCTCCATAGCACCACCCTCTTAGTACTTAACCCACACGCTGTGCCAGCGCACCCTGCATGCATTGGCACTGACACAACATGCAGTAATGTATAACACCCAGAATACCTTACATCCTAGTGGAGTATTATATCCTAGCTCTTCTGTATAATGCTGGTATTTAAATACAGTGTTAGAATATACAAAAATTTGTATAAATAATGAGTAAAGCAGTATCAGTTTACTGTTAGACTTAGGCCTTCAATTACAGCCATAATTGTAAAAAAAGAAAAAAACCCCCCTCTAATTTCTGCTAGTACCCCCATTGGGAATTTCCCAAATGGAAATTAAACATATTTGTCTTAAGGTCCCACTAATTGTAAATCAAAGTGTAAATAGTTGATTCCTCGGTTGCTCAACTGAGTTAGCAGTTTATGTGAATTAAGCCTTCAGTCCATAACTATGAAATAATAGTTAAAATACAAACTGATACAAAATGAAATGGTGAGATATTAGAATTAGGTAAAAAAATGAGGTGAAAATAGCATCCTGTTTACAACTGACACACATTTAGAACAGAATTAAATCTGATCTCTCAAAGCCACATTTGCAGAGTAAATGTATATGCCTGTCCAAGATGTATTCGATAATCAAAACCCTTTCCAAATGCTGTGACAGTTCCCCTTGCTGTTCTTCTCATGGCAGAGACCGCCATTTAGACCCATGCCTCTTAATGCAGCATCACTGCTCTTTCAGTTCATCTCCTTTCAGCTTAATTTTAATTCTGTGTCCACTCTGGACGAGCCACTTATATAAAATTTCTTTTATGCATGTGGTTAATGATTGCTGGGACACAGGAATTTATTATTCTAAATAGCCTCTTCTCATAAACGCTGACTGTCTTGGTGCAAAACTGGGCTTTTTTTGTAAATACAACAGAAAAAAGAGGAACAGCGCAGCTAATTATTTGCTGTATAAGAGCTGATTTACATATTCACCACATAGTAATACAATTTCAGTCTGGTTTACAGGGAACACATTTGACTGCCAAGTGTAAACACGTGCCTGAAGTCTTATCAGGATTCGAACTAGATACTAGTCACATGATGTGACTGTGTCACGGACGAGAGTAGGGAGAGGGAAAGGGAGGACGCACACAGCAGATGGGTATTGGTCAGGATTTAATGTACACGTAACACAGAACAGAAACTAAACCAAACCCCGGCTCTACGAACAGACACACAACGGGACACTCCGGACCCGTGCTCCCCAAAAGAACAAAATAGCAAACAGAACCGCTGGCTGGAGCTTCCGCGCTCACCCGGCCAGGAACGTGGGAACAGGCTGGGGTGCAGGACGTGCTA
>JBBPCX010070493.1:0-10608 GCA_037974365.1 Hydrocynus forskahlii
TATTACAAAAATATATATATATTTACATTTTTTTTTAAGTACAACAAAAGGTTTTAAAATGATCCAGTGCTGTTGTAGCCTTACAATTCTTATTATTTTTTATTTTATATTATTCTATTGATGTAATATTAAGCCTTACTAGACAGAACTCACTACATGTTATTTTAAGGCTATAATTGTTATCATAGAAATGATTGTATAGAGTGATAAAAGTCCAAATGGTCAATAAATTATAAGTTAAGGTATTTTGCCTTTGTATGCCCCATTATTGTTTTGCAGAAAATGCAAAAGCGGAATACAGTAACTTCCGAATAAGGGTCAAAGGTCAAGTTTGACCTTAGCATTTTTTATGTAGATAAATGTATTCATTGTGACAACTACTTGGCAAATTTTCAGTGTCCTACTTATCATACAATTGGTTGGACAACAAAAAACTTTAAAGTCATTTTTCTCAGTTTCACACTCTGGTAAGTTAAGGTCTTTTGCCTTTGTAGGGCAGTATGGGCAAATGGAAAAGAAACAAACCGCATGCTTCTTTCCCGAATGCCGCTATAACAGGAATGTCCAATGCACTGGGGTTTGCATCTAGTGACAGCTTTGTGGTGCATCTTTGTCATGTTGTAAAGTTGGTAAGTGTAAAAGTAGGTAACTGGGGTGGAGCTAGACCAGTGATAATTCTACAAAAATGATTAATTGTTGGTTGGTTCGATGTGTGGCACTGGTCCAAGGAATGGAAAGTACACAATGGCAGGCACACATAAACTAAGGCACATGCACTAACCAGTGGGGGTGCACAGTGGAACTTTTATTTAAGCAGTACAGAAACAACAAAGGTCCAAAACACAAACTAAACCACTGCCATAAACCTCCAGCCTGTCACCTCTCTGATTACTCCCTGCCAGCAGGAGAGCCAGAGTTTTTAAAGTGTCTTGGCTCCTTCCTAAATGGCATTCAGCTTCTCTTCTTCAAGGGAGGAGCCACAAATATTTGCACATTGTTGAAAGTTTTGTAATTATCTCTATGTATACTACCATAATAGATTTAAAATCGAGCAATTAAGATTTGATGGACTTTCAGCTTTACTTTAGGGGGTTTAACGAAGGTATTGCATTAAGCTTTCAGAAATCACAGCCATTTTTCAAAGAGTCCCTCCAAAGTAATTGAACATGTGAATGACAAGCAGTTTCATGGCCAGGTGTGGCCCATTCCCCTGTTACTCCATGACAAATTAAGTAATTAAAAGTTCTGAAGTTGTTTCAAAGCACTGAATTTGCAAAGACGAGTCAGTGCAAGTGAATAAGATCATTATAAGGCCGAAAAAATAAACCTATTGCTAAAGTCTTAGGGGAGTCCAAGTCAACACTTTGGTACATCCTTAAAAAAGGAATGCCAGTAAGCTCAGCAACCACAAAATGCCTAGGAGACCATAGAAGACAACAAAAAATGATAATTACTGAATCGTTTGAAAAAGCCCTACTAACCAGGTAAAGAGCACTCTTATGGAGGTAGGCATATCACTCTTAAAGTCTACAAGCAAAAGAAGAGAAGCTGAATGCCATTTAGGAAGGAGCCAAGACACTTTAAAAACTCTGGCTCCCCACTGGCAGGGAGTAATCAGAGAGGTGACAGGCTGGAGGTTTATGGCAGTGGTTTAGTTTGTGTTTTCATGAATGTAAGTACAGAAGGTTTACTTCTGGATGCAAACCACTGGTATCACTGAAGAACAGGAAGGCTGGATTAGACTTTGTCTGAAAACATCTTAAAATCCTGCCCAGTTCTGGAATAATGTTCTTTGGACAGATGAAACTAAGATTCTCTTGTACCAGAATGATGGGTACAGAAATGTCTAGAGAAAGAAAGGGACAACCCGTGATCTGAAACATACCACATCTGGCAAACATGGTGGAGACAGTGTTATGGAATGGGTGTGCATAGTTGCCAATGGAACTGGGTGACTGGTGTTTCTTGATTATGTGTCTGCTGACAGAAGTTGCAGGATGAATTCTGAAGTGTATAGACCTACAGTCATTGTCTGCAAATGATTTTCATCCAAGTATGAAAACAATACATACATAAAATAAGTGGAGAAATCGGAGAAAATGGACATGAAAATGGCTCTAACTTCTTAAAGCTCAGTGCATTACCTTTGTTAAAGCCCTTAAACTAAAACTGAAAATCTATACTCCTGTCACATCTTGGTTAATTATTTTCAAATCCATTGTGGGGGTAAACAGAGAGAAAATTACTGTAGTGTTTTCAGGCTTCCTCTCCACTGTCACATTTGGTTAGTAGAGTGGGTAACACTGGCACTCTCCTCAGCGGGGTAAACACACCCTGCTACACCAAGAAGAGTCTAAAGGAGGCAAGACTCCTAAAGCATTTGTAACATGTAACATGATTAAGACAGTTTAGATAACAGTGTCTGTAAAATGTAGATGTTGCTACTTGGTAGACCAAATACATCCTATCACATACATACATCACAATAGATAAACTCAGATAACAGACTCGCACCACTAGCTGCACGTTTACAAGGACTGTCTAAGGCACCATTAGTACCAGTCCTCTGTACTTTCTGGGTACTGTTGTGCTAGTTGACAGTTTCTATTAGAACATTGCCCCACTAATAAACTCCTGCTTCTGTCCAAACAAGTACAAGTGTGTTATTTTTGGCATTAATACATTAGAACAAGAGTTAAAGGATGTTGTAATAGCTTCTTGACCAGCACTCTCATTCCCCTGACTTTCAACAATCTCAAGTGTTTTCTATCGCCTATATGATTAATGATGACATGAGGCAAAAGTCTGCATAATATTTCATCAGCAGGTGGCCCTGAAATTCATTCAGACTCCAGTCCCAGACTGTGAGAAAGGCTGTTTATCTTCAGTGGATTTATCTTAAGTGCTTTTAAAGTAACTCATGAATAACTTTCATTTCCCTGAGTATCAGTGTTCAGCAACATTACAGGCTTGGCTGATCAATAAATCACGCTTATTATTACAAAGGTCGAGTCATTCTGACTCAGTAAGTAAAGCCTGCAGGACTCCCGCATGTACCTAAACCAATTGATCAACTACAACTGATTTTAGAGACATACGCACTTAGAGACATACGCACTTTATTCACTATTTATGTCAGTTCAATATTTATTATTACTGTCTATACACCATCTTAACTGCAGCTACCTCTTTTAATTGGTACCTCTTGCATAATACACAAGGTCACTTGTCACTTTATAACTTCTCACACTTATCACACCATGTCACTTTATTACTATATCACTATCACTTTATCCACTTGTTTCTCTTTCTATCCCTTAATAATATTTTTTGTTAATATTTTTTGTTGACGTGTGTTTGCTGTTTATAAGATGTCCTACGGTGCTGTAAAAACTCATTGGACCCTGAATTTCCCAAAGGGAACCTCCCTAAGCGATCAATAAAGTTTCTTTCTATCTATCTATCTACCTATCTATCTATCTATCTATCTATCTATCCATTTATCTAGCTATCTATCTATCTATCTATCTATCTATC
The DNA here is from genome assembly GCA_037974365.1 of Hydrocynus forskahlii. NCBI lineage: Eukaryota > Metazoa > Chordata > Actinopteri > Characiformes > Alestidae > Hydrocynus > Hydrocynus forskahlii. The sequence continues at coordinate 3,538 of JBBPCX010070493.1, forward strand.
TATCAGTCTATCCATCTATCCATCCATCCATCCATCTTAGAGGGTTAAAATCCGGGCAAAAAAGCCTTCACATCTTTATCTCGTGGATAGGTGGATGAACCCTGAGCATCTTAAAGACTGTCCCCCTCTGCTCTAGGCCTTCAAATACCCAAGAAATCATTCAAGTCAGAGTTTGTAGAATTTCTTTATGAATGATTTAAGTGATCATCCTGCTGAAAGAGGCCTCTGTCAGAAGGCAGTACCATTGTCATAAAGGGGTGTTTGTGTTTAGGTAGGTGGTCTGCGTCAAAGGATCATCCACATGAATGCCAGGATCCAAGGTTTCCCAGCAGAACGCTGTCCAGAGCACCATGCGGCTTGCACAGGCTCGCCTTCATCCTGGTGTCATCTCTTACCCAACACACACTCGGCCATTCACATGATCCAAAAAAATCTGATTCATCAGACCAGTTCTTCCACTGTTCCATGGTCCAGCTCTGATGCTTAGAACTTCTGTTTTGCCTTTTCCCCCTTTATTTTAGTTCAGTTGCATCACTAAATATGCTTAGCACACAGAGTGAACAATTTACATGAATTTCTCGGCATCTGTTATGCCACCCTTGGATATAATGACGGTGTAGCTCAGATCCACCTGAGAGTTTTCTGAACAGAAGGATGAGATTTTGGTAAAATATCTGAGCTATTTTACAAAGGCCATCACATAGTCCTTGCAACATTTTGCTTAAATTTGAAAGAATGACCTAAAAACATTGCTGTCTCAGTTACAGATTATGTTTAGGTAAGATCAGTGCATTTTAGTGTGTTTTAGTGTGTTTTAGACACTCCTAAAGATCAAGGTTCTAAAAAGTTTGTTGGCTTGGATGACCACTAGAGAAGCTTTACATGTGGAGGTTCTTTATACTCCAAAAATGTTTTTCATTTTTGCACATCTTATTTACAAAATCATGGCATCACTTCACAGAAGGAAAGAAGGAGCAGCCTGTTTTGCACCTTTATTTTAATAGTGGAGAACAAACTGCGACGCAGAGCTTTGTTACTACAGAATCAGTAGATATCTCCAACATTGTTCTTGATAAATCCTGCAAAATAGCCAGGAGCTACATGATTATCCAAATGCAATACTAGTGATGTATATTCTAGGTTGAACAAGAAAGCACTAACATGAGAAGTGTAAGCCAATGCTAGTATGTAATGCTTTTCATGTACAAACCTGTTGGTACAGAAATATCCATAGAATAAATCTAATAAAAACTGGAGATACACCAACCTTGATTATACAGTGTTTTTTTTATATAGTTTAAAAATGCAGAAACATTAATAAAATGCAGACATTTGAGCTAGGCCACACACTTTTTTGTTCTTGAGCACAACAAATACACGATCAAATATCTACTTGAATAATCAAAGTGAAATCTACAAATGTCTGATTATTTCAAATCACCCATTTTATGAATCTCCAGTGTTTTTTAAATTTCAGATTGAAGTTTGAAAATTCCCTCCCCAAATCATAAGTCCATACATGTAAATCAATCTGCTTGAGTAGCTGTTTTAATGATGTTGGGAAAACCAATTTAGATATTTATGCCTATTCAACTTGCAGCAGTTTAGTCCTGCTCCTTCACCATGAAGTTTATTTATATCACAAACAGTATATGCAATGTGTTTGAATAGGTATTGTGACTACACATTATACACTAACAGTCAAAAGTTTGGACACACCTTTTCATTCAACGATTTCCTTTGTTTTTATTATTGGCTACATTGTCGATTATTATTGAAAACATCACCTATTGCTCTGATGACAGCGTTGCACGCTCTTGACATTTTTTTAAATCAGATTCATGAGGAATCGACCTTAAATGGTATTTAATTAACAGGTGTTCTTCGTCAAGAGTCCATTAGTGGAATTTCTTGCCTTCTTAATGTGTTTGGGATCATCAGTTGTGACGGTCAGGTTGGTACACAGTTAGTGATCCTATTCCACTACGTTTCTACTCCACATTATGGCAAGAACCACTTAACTAAGTAAAAAGAAACAACAGTCCATCATTAACTTATTACAAAACATATTCTCAAAACATACTCTTTTTTGTTTACTGCATAATTCCATGTGTTCCTTCATCATTTTGTTTGTTTTCAATATTGTTCTACAATGTAGAAAATAATATAAAAACAAAGAAAACACATTGAATGAAAAGGTGTGTCCAAACTTTTGACAGGTAGAGTATTGTTTACAAATGTTACTGTGGGCCCTGCAGTGGTGCTGTTGCTTCACACCCCAAGGGTTGGAGGTTTAAATCTGGGTCCTGGTCTTGTGTGTGTGGAGTTTGCATGCGTGGGTTTCCTCTGGGCTCTCTGGTTTCTCCCACAGTCTGAAGACATACATGTCAGGTGAATTGGGGATTCTAAACTGACCATAGGTGTGAGTGTGTGAGTGTATGGTGTGTGTGTGTGTGTGTGTGTGTTTGCACAGCCCAGGATGAGTCCCTGCCTCGTGCCCGTAGACCCCAGGATAGGCTCCGGGTACCGGAGGTTACAGAAAATGAATGAATGAATGTTACTGCAACACCAGTACTGATAATGCAAAATGCTACACTATGCAAATGAGCCTATGAGCCTTCTAAACCAATCACAATGTTTTTCTTTGGGTGCCATGATAAGTGAAATATGTTTATTACAAACGTATTACAGACTTGGAAATGAAAAATAATATAGCAGTAAAAATACAAACAAATTTAAAACAATTACTGTCTTGCAATAAAGTGACCACCCTTCATGTGTGGTCTGAACAGTTTTACTGCACATTCTGATCTGAAGCACTTAAAGTACCAAACTTTACCTCAGCTACAGTTTAAAGAAAGTTTCGCCTAACTGCCTGACAGAATTGTAGAGGAGAGAGTAAAGCAATGAAATGAATTACATTTGCCTAAAGAGCAAGTTATTTCCCGCTGCCACATTCATGCAGAAAAACACTCACCTCAGAAACGTGCTTAAACGCAAATTAAAAAGCATTTCCATCCCTGTAGAAGCCAGCAGGGATTCAGCTCTGCGTTCAGTAGTTCTTGTTTTGTAACGGCCCATTCTGAACATCGTGGTAGCACACAGTTGCCTCTGGGATCATATGAATTGGAAATGGTCCTCATTTTCAGCAATCACGTGGAACAAGGTGCAATGTTGAGCATACACACACAAAATGCTGGCCTTATAGAATCAGATTTTGTTTTCACTGTTATTGTGTTTTGATTCATCAATAATTGTTTTGTGGCAACCTTATCAAGAATTCATTACTGGAAAACATTATCAATTTCAATGTTTGCATCTATTGCAGAATATATGTCTGCCGAGAATATAGGATGAGGCAACTCTTTGACAAAAATGAAATATGATTCTTTAGGAGTTATATGTATATATTTATATACACCAGTACATACACACACACCCACACCCACACAAACACACATACTGAACAGTTACTGTTTATTTGCTGAATTAAACATACTGGGAAAAAGGTCAAGCATGTTAAACAAATAAGAGGTCAAGCATGTTAAAGTGACTTAGTGTCAGTGCAATAAAATAGTAGCAGACGAAATAGTTAAGTTATATGTTGCACATCTGATTCAGAACAGGTTCCCCTACAGAATGGGGAGGAATTATAAGTCTCAAGGCTACAGGTAGAAAGGATTTCCTGTGGCATTCAGTCAAATTTCATGTATGTTTTCTCCTTTTTTTTGTAACCGCTTATACCTCACAAGGCTCACGAAAGAATGAAAGAAGTCTTTTAATGAGAAAATTGATTAAAATAATGAGCCTCAGTCATATCTGGAGCAGCTGGTGATATGGTGGTTAGGCATCTACTCCTGCAATGAGTTGTGGGTTTGAATCCAAGGACTTCCGATGGCACCACCGAGGTACACTGCTCCCCAGGTTGCCCACTGCTTCACTTGGGTGAATGGGTTAAATGCAGAGAGCAGTTTAGTGCTGTTCACAGCGAGGCAAATGGCCACTTTACACTTTACCTGTCTACTCTTACCATACAACACACGGTCCCATGTGACCAGGCGTTCATGGCCCTTCGCCCTCTCGTTTCTTCCGCTAAAGGCCACATGTGCACAGGCGTTACTTTGCGAGTCTTTAAAGAGAACGGGGCCGTGTTCTCCGTCCACGTCAGGTAGGCGTGGAGCGATAAAAGGCTGCAGGTCTCCACGCGAGTGTGAGGGACTTCCGCGACCACACGGTGGGGCACTGACTAAAACTTCCCCACTTTCTCCCCTTACTTTGAATGGCAATAAACTTCAATTTAGTGGCAAAGTGCAAAAGTAAATTCCTCTTGAATCAAACATGCGCCAGAGTGGATGGAGAGCGTGCGTAAAGTAGAATCCAAAAGTGCGTAAAGTTGTCCAGTGCAAAAAAACAGCAGCAACTGGTCAAAAGAGGGGTGTTTTAAGAGCCCACGGCGATGCTCGAATCCAACGTGAGCCTGAGCTGCACGGGCTGTGGTGACAGTGGCACCGGGCGCCTCGGGGGTCTCGCGGCGCCGCCCCACACCCTCAGCCCCACGGGCCACCTCGTGGTGGCCGTGTGCCTCGGCTTCATCGGCACGTTCGGCTTCGTGAACAACGCGCTCGTCCTGCTGCTGTTCTGCCGCTACCGTCTGCTGCGCTCCCCCATCAACTGCCTCCTGGTCAGCATCTCCGTGAGCGACCTGCTCGTGTGTGTGCTCGGGACCCCCTTCAGTTTCGCCGCGAGCGCGCGCGGGCGCTGGCTGATCGGGGGCGCGGGCTGCGTGTGGTACGGCTTCGTCAACTCCTTCCTGGGTGAGTGCTTTTATTGCAGCTATTCCTGAACTTGTGCTTTATTCCTTCTCATTCGGTTCTTTTCCTTCGTTTGGATCTACCTAGCGTCCAAAAAAAGAGCAGCTCTTGAAGAGAAACTGGCTTTTTTCCTTTTCTCTTTTAACTTTCTCCCAGTCTGAACTCCGTCCGGACTGGGCGCTTTCAGTACAAGATGAGCCAACAGTGAGATGTTACGGTTCGGTGTTACATTATTATGTTTCCTTTTTTTAGGACCACTTCGTGTGAGCTGGACTGTCTAATGATGCTCGCTCGTTTGGTTCGCTCTTGTAGCGTCGCCATATCAAACCCAAATCAGGTTCTGAAGAGAATTAGCCCAAACTGGACTTAGGCTTGTGATGTTTTCGTCGATGGAGATGTTGGAGAATGGGAAATTCGCGAAACTCCAGTGCAGATGAGGTATCTTTTTGCAGATGGGGCAATTATTATTTTTTAGGGAACACTGGGGTAATTTGGAGTCTTTTAGAGCACACAGGTATTTTTTAGTCTTTTTAGGGAACACGGGTAATTATTAGTCTTTTAGAGTGGACTGCAGTAATATTTGGTCTTTTTGAGTACACTGTGGTAGTTTTAGTCTTTTAGAGTGCATTTAGATATTTTTTAGTCTTTTTGGGTGCACTGAGGTGTTTTTTGGTCTTGTAGGGTACATTGAGGTATTTCTTTTTGCCTCTTTGGATGTTCTGAGGTCATTTTCCATCTTTTTGAGTTCATCAGGGTGTTTTGTCTTTTGGAGCCCACTGGTGTAATTTATACTTATTTAGAAAGCATTGAGGTCATTTTCAGTTTTTTAGAGTGCAGTGAGGTATTTTTTAGTCTTTAAAGTGCATTAAGGAACTTTGAGGCCCGTTTTATTGCCAGAGGTTGATAGAAGAGCAAGGCAAAGGTGTTTTCAAGACTGTCTGAAAACATGTTTGACAGGACTGGAGATGTGAGATAAACTTTGGTTATTGATGTGAACCACTCAGTAATCATCTCTCGGGCAGTCATCCTGAATGAAGTCCCTCGTGCTGCAGATGCAGAGTTGACCTTGTCGCATGAAGGACTGGATTCAGGTAGACTGACTGAATTATCCACTAATAAGTGGTGAAAGTGTTAAAGTGAAGGTTGTAGTACCGAATAGGGACCCTGTTCTGGGGTCTTTGAGTAGCCTTGCAGATTCACAGTATGGTTGTCAGAGAGGTCTCATGTCTGAATGTTACTGAACCACATGTTCAGGTGCTGGTCATTGTTGAAGGACCTGATGTTTTGTCCTTAGGTCAGTATAACAGTATGCAACGTCTGGAAAGGAGTGAAAAATGAAACTTTAATCGTGAAGTAAAAACACTTCATCATGTTGTAGACTTTGACAGGTGGTGATTGTTAAGTGAGCTTTGCTGACTGGAGTGGGGATCTTAACGTATTTGAAAGGCCAAACAAAGTGTAGAGGGAGATGCTGTCTCATTTGTCCCAATCAGTGGGAGACTAATGAGACCCTCTTTGGTATGAAGTGGCACTTTCACTTGTTTTCGCTGATTAACTGTGATTTACACTTTGTGGTATAAATGGGATTAGATCCATAATCAACGATATGCCTTTAACAACATGTGGTCTTTTTATCAGGGCTGGACAATAATATGGTCATGATATGCAGCATGACTGTGATAAATTACATTATGTCTAAGTACACTTTGCACCAAACAGCTGCATGCTTTATTACATTAAGGGCATAACTAGTCTCACATAAATAGAGCTTGTGCAGCACTGAGTGTAAAATGTTGTGTTCATAGTTTTTTTGCATTTGTGGTTATAGTATATGATATATGAGGTTTGTTTTTGTTCCAATTTTTCAAAGTACAGAAAAGAGAACTATTGTGACATTGTATATTGGTAAAATGTCCTGGGGTATAGTGAATTAATGAAGAATTAATTGGATTTAGACATCTTAGTGAAGGATAACCACCATGCCTTTTAGTCTTTGTTCAAAAACAATAAATACATGACTAAGTAATTTTAAACTTTAATTTAGTGTCAGTGATGGTATGACTCAAACCTGTTGGCTATGGAAAATTAGAAAAACTAAAACTGATTTTAGTTTTAAAGCACCAACCAAGTCCTCCGTATCAGGAGGGAGGCATGGCACAATGACTCATACAGCAGGAAGTAACTTTACAGGAATGCAATTTATTAGCTAAAAAATTACTGGAACTATTTAAAACACTTTCTGTTCACACACACACACACA
>JBBPCX010070494.1:0-10607 GCA_037974365.1 Hydrocynus forskahlii
AGAAAGAGAGAGAGAGAGAGACAGACAGAGAGAGAGAGAGAGAGAGAGAGAGAGAGAGAGAGAGAGAGAGAGAGAGAAGGAGTCGAGCCAACAGTACAAAGATGAAGGGAAACGAGCTTGCAGGTCTAAATCTGCTACTGTGCTGAGCCTACTGCTTTCAGGTGCCACGTCAAGTCAGGTTTTTCAACAGGAAGCGGCTGGAGTGGGGCCTTTACATGGACAGGGATTAGGAGGACTGTATTCGCGGTCACCAGGCGAATGTCAAGCCTAAAAACCCTCTGTAACAACAGTTTCTGTGCAAAAGCATCCTTTAGGCTAGCTTATGCAGAACTCCAGATAACTTATCTGTGCTGGGGTTTATGTGGTGCTCATCGCAAAGTAAAGCTCAATACATTAAAGTGACGGTTTGATGAAAAGTCTAATTTGCATTTTTTTCCATTTGAAAAATCCTGACATTCTCTGAGGCTAGTGTGTGATGACTATGCCATTCAGTTTGCACGCTCAGTTTGTATGACTGGATATCAGAATTTTTACAATTTATGGGTAGACTTGAGATACTAACACTACGAAACCAAACCCCTTCATTTCACCTTAAAATTGCCTTAATTTTGACCTTAATTTCCAGGAAATTAAGGAAAATTAAGGGGAAAGTGCACAGATTAAGGCTGATTAAGGGGTAAAACTGCTGAATTTTATCCCCTACCTTTTTAAATTTTTGCCCCTTAAATAATAGAACCTCTTGAATTAATGCCTTGTGTTTAAGATGAAGGGGTTTCACACTCATGCCTTAAATCCACTTTCATGGTAAAATTAAGGGATCGGTTCACAAATTAATAGCCACTTGATTCAAATGAAGGGGTTTGGTGTATTTTCAGGGGTAAATTAAGATAGGGTTAAGCACATTTTAAGTACATTGTGTTTCATAGTGTAAATTGCCCTTAGGTGGGACTGACTGTGTACGTGAATGTGTTTGTGGCCCCCCTGTATTGAACTGGTGACCTGTCCAGGGTGCTTCCTTCCTTTCTGCCTCGGAGCACTGGGATAGGCCCTGCATGTTCTATAATCCAGACCTGTGACTGCCTGCTTAAGTTACATTTCTTCAGCCCTTCTTAATCAGTCCACCATCTAAAAATGTCCACTTCCAGCACCTCACCTTTGTTACAGTATTAAGTCACACTTCCTTACAGCTTATAAAAAGAAAGCTTTGAAAAAAACCTTTCAGGTCAAATAGTTCTAAATGATACCAAGCTCTATTGAGGCTTAAGGTTTTATAACTTAGTTACAATAGCATTGTAGCTCCAGTCCAGAATTAAAGATCCAAACGCCAAACAGGATTTGGAGATTTGACTACATTTGGGGTAACCTTTGTAAATTTGATTATCTTCAAACACTAAGTACTTTTTTATTCAAAATATGTCCAGTAGGCAGTTATTAATAGTCAGTGGAAGTCCAGCTGCTTGCGCCATATGTTGATATAGTAGCTGTGCTTTTAGCCTCTTTTTGAAATACAGCTTCTGTGTTTTAATTACATAGACAGCAAGAGTGTAAACATTTTTTTTTATTAGGGTTTTTAGTGAGTTTTATTTTACCCACTGGACGAACTTGCCCAACAAACAAACATTTGAGGCAACATGAAAGGGAAAGAAAAATTAAAAACGGTTTTGTTTGTTTTCACAATATACAATAGGGTAAAAAGATATTTATCCTTCTATTCAGCACATCGCGCATTGGTTAACATACTTTCATGCATGATGTCAACACAGTGCTTCATATAAAAGAACTGGCGTCATGCCACACTCATAATTACTGATCATGTCAATTACTGACTGTGTATTGTTGAATATTTATGTATTACTTGAAATCATGTTGTTACAGTTTGACTGTGAGTAGGCTGGATGTGTAAAGATTGGGTTACACACAAGGGAAAGAAATGTTTTTTCATGACGTGGGACCTTTAACATAAGACTAGTTAATATTGTAATTTATGGGATAATCTGGATATAGACTTGTTAAAAAAAACTTTTGTGATTGCTGGGCAGGGCAACTCATCTTCAAAATTGGCCCAATTACCCTGTCGTATGGGCCAGGCCTACTGAATCCGTTCGGCGCTTGTGGCACCAAGACAGTGGGATGAGTCAGTATTAAATGCTCATGCAACAGATTTGCACATTGAGCCTCCCTCGGTTTACTGCACAGAGATGCAGACACTACTGTTACATGAGAGAAATCATATGAAATGGAATCGTGGGTAATTTATTGCCAGGACCCACATGTACAGCTAATCAAGCTTACATAATGCTGTTTTTACGTATTTGAAGATTATTACTAGAATCATATAATCATGACACTGCACCCCTCCTCTCACACAGAAATGAATGTTATGTGCACTAAATAAAACCATCCATTTTTTCCCATGGTAGAGTACTTACTGTGTAATTGACTTAATTGTAGATCACATGCATTTGCTCTGTATTTAATGAACTGCTCTTTTCTGAAGCAATCCTTATTAGAATCACTAATAGAACTGCATTGTATTCTTGCCCGTGGTGCCTTGTTATCTACAGGCTGAATAAATACGTCGATCCCATGTATTGTTCTGCCTGATGGGAAATTGGCCTGCGTTTTAGGAAGAGATGTACACTGACAGTTTAGAGGGGCAGGCTGTGATTCAGTCTGATTCAGAGAAATGTCCTTATGTGCGCCGTTTGGAAAAGAAAAACCCAGAGCCAATGTGACTAATGGTTGTCTTAGTGTGACTGGCAGGCACACACACACACAGAACTTATTATGGTGCCTAAGATGCTGACCTCCCATCTCAAGCAGTTGAGGTCAGATATAGCTGGAATATCTGGTGGTCTGCAATACGTGACAGACTGCATACATTTGGCCTAGAGGTCGCTGAAGTATTTGAGGCTTGTATTTTTAGAAACTTTATGAGGATTTGGGTTTTTTTCCAGCTCAAAATTTATCAACCAGCTGTGTGAAGGGTTGCAAAATACAAAGTCTGAGCATTGCAAATCTTTTGCATCATAATGCAAATGCAATACGATTTGCAACATATTGAAAATGCACTGGTCAACCAGGAATGTGGCATGGTTTAAAGGACCTGTATCCATAATTTAAAGGGCTCATACACTAAAAACAGGTGCATTACATCTTTACATTTCCAAACTCTCTTTATCCTTTAGATTTAAACAAGCTGTTTTTGTCACCGTGCCTTTACGAAAATGCAAATGATCCCTGCTTTGATTGGTTGTCCTGTATTTTTCAAACAACAGCCCAGAAAACACTGCCACTCTTCTTGGAAGGCTTTCCACAGGATTTTGGAGTGTCTGTGGGTATTTGTGTCCATTCATTCTGTATTAAGATTTCACATGACTTGCTAATACCTTCTCGTGTCATTTCTCAGGGGATTTCAGGCCATCAGCTATGCAGGCTTTATGGCGCTACTTTGATCAGCCTGGCACTGTTGTGAACCGTGCCATTTTGAATCCTTTCCGCTGAGCCTTAGCTTTGGATGCTGCTAACACGGAGGGATGTTTAACTTTACGTAAAGTGCTCAGAGCTCTAAGAGCTTTAACTGAAACAAATCATGCCTGCCTGAAAAAAAAAAACAGTCTACACGCCCATTCGGAACATCTTCGTAGGTCACGGGTGTTGAAATATTTACGCGGCTGCGTCTCGGGGAAGGTCTTACTTGCCAAGACCTTTACCTGTCATCTCTTTAAGTCTGGTCTGATATGACTCGCTGGAGTTAATGGTGGAATAATGTAGCTGATAATACGGCTTTTCCTCTCCAAAGGTCAGCGGGAGACACCCGAACTGTCACTTCTTGTTTGAGCTGCAGTTGGCAGAGAAGGAATGCCTTGCCAAGCTGGAAGAGGAGCAGGTCCCAGAGTCCAGAGGTACTGTACATGTCCTATGTGCTGACAGATGAATGGTGTCATGCTATTGATCCATTGTCCACTCATACATGAAGTTATAAAGACTGTTTTGGCTTTTGGAATGAGGGGACTATATATATATTTATATATATATATATATACTGTATGTATGTATAAAGTCTGTCTGGGGGGTAGTAAAAGTTTAAGACAAATGTAGGATATGGGCCATTTAAAACCACTAATAACTAATAAACAGCAGTTCAAAGTTCATAAACTGACCAATGATAAATGAGGTGAAAGCAAACGAGTAACTGTATGTCTTTATAGAGGACTCTATGATTGGTGGTCCTAATTAGCCAGTGAGTGGAAACATAAGGTCTAAAAAAATGCACATGAAAGTGCAGATGATTGTGAACAGCACCTAGTTCTGTTTCTCGTAATGTTGTGTTGAGATCCCACAGGACCACATTCATGCAAAAACTATGAGTTTTCCTTCTTCCCAAAAAAAGAATAAAAATAAGAATGCCGTAAAACATCCTTGGTTTTGCTGTGGAGGTTCCCAGATTCTTCGCATGTCGATACATTCCATGTTATTTTAAGGCCACGAGGCCTGTGTTCCTGTGCGGACCACAACCAGAAACGTTAAATTAGCTTAAACTCTCTCTCACCCCTTTGGAATGGGATCTCATGCTCATAATCTGTCAGGCTTTGTGGGATCATGTTTGATCTTCAACCAGCCCTTCGTATGAGAGTGAGCATTCGGAACAGGAGGTTTAGCGTTCGGCCTCCAGGTGTGGAGCGGTTGCGTGACTTTTAAATCAAGGCCCTTTTGAGATTTTCACCGACTGGATGCGTCAAACTGGAGGTCTGGAGCAGGACTTATTAACGACTGATCGTGAGGATCACTCTGTAATTGCGCCCTTAATGCATGCAACTGTTTTCAGAACGACAGATCAGACGAGGGTGGAAATTTCCCAGTCGCTTAAAAGTAGTAAGGCATGTTTAAAAGGCAGAAAGTGTTCTCTTTCAGACCCTCCTCCAGTCGGCAGCTTCTCAAAGCCCGTCATCTCGGCTCACTGTTGATGTCTGCATCAGTGTATTAATCATTAAACCCTCGGATGACACGCTAGAACGTAACACAAAGCGACAGTAAGCGTCGATGCGTTTGCTGCAGTCTGCCTTTTTTTGTTTTTGCTTGTCATTACCACAAAGACGAATGAAGCCACTTATTTACACTATAACTCCCTTGTTTAAAGAGAATCATTTCGTGTAAGAGGGGAAAAGTGTAAAAAAGCCCAAAAGCCAAGGGCATGACAGGAAACTGACTTTATTTACTCCTGTGGCCTATTTTTACCCCAACTACCAAAAACATTGTTAGCTGTCAGAAGGACACATTTCTGGAATGCCGAGAAGGATGCAGCTAACTAGATTTTGCTATAAAAATTCAGTAACGCATTGTGTGTGCTGTGACAGTTGGAAATGAGGCGGTGGAGACTCATGTGCCCATGTGACCGTCTGAGATTCCAGACGCCATGTGTGATGCGGCCTGTAGTGCGAAGTGGGGGAGAAATGAAGTCTGGGCTCAGGCTCCTGCAGCCACTTCAGTTTCACAACACGGCAACTAAGCAGCTGGTGCTGCTTAAGAAAGGATGAGACACTGCAGTAAATTGATTTTTCACAATGTAATCACCCACTTTATATCCTCCCTTCTCAGGACCCCCCCCTCAATGTCTCTCTGGCCCCCTTATGTGTAGCCACCCCTCTCTATTTCTGCATGTCTCCCTAATCCATCTTCTCTGTAGCCCCCTCCTATATTTCTCTGCCCCTCTGCCTCCCTCTCTCTCTCTCTCTCTCTCTCTCTCTCTCTCTTCCGTCACAATTATTGTATAATATCCTAACCACAAATATTTAAGATGACTGAAATGACACGTTGAGGCTTATACTTAGATGAATATGGAAAGCAATGCACAGGCTTTAGAAAAATCAAGAACACTTCTAACTTGATGCTTGAATGCATTTAGAGTGCAGTAAGAGTATAATTTATTAGTTATCATGCTTGCTCAAGGAGAATTATTGCTTTGTTTGATTCTACGCATGATTCTGCATTATGTGTGTGTGTGTGTGTGTGTGTGTGTGTGTGTGTGTGTGTGTGTGCGCGTGTGTGCGATTAGGCATGTTAGTACATCCCTTCATGTCAACAAATGTCAGCTACTAAGGAAACAGCAAATATCTAATCAGTAAAAAGAATATAAACAAGGAAACAATGAAATCATTACTCATGATAATTTGCATGACACTCTCCTACTTTCTCCCTCTCTCTCCCTCTCTCTCTCTCTGTCTCTCTCTCTCTCTTTCTCTCTCTATTGTCCTGTCTTTCTATCTCAATTCTTTTTTCCTTTCTCTCCCTCTCTCTTTCTATCCTTACGTGTCTTTATGCTGAGACATGAGCCACTCTTTCATCTCCGTCTAGTAGACTGATTCCTGCAGAAATTCAACTATAAAACAGCGAATGATGGACGCTAATAGAGTGGCATTGTACTCGGGATAATCCTTGGCTTTTGCTCATTTTTAAAGCTTCAAAGGTCTTATGTGCGTTGCCATGCTTTGCTTGTCCACATTGATGGATGGCAATGTCATGGCACCCTCAAACTTCTCTGACCAACACACTATTTATGTTCAGCCCTTCACATCACACTCGAGCAAGAGGCACTCATTAAGAGAGATGGATCTAGTGTTTCCACCCTAGGTTATTCGATCCCCTGGGACTCGGTGACTTTCCCCTAACATGTACTTTGTTTTGTTTAAAGGAAAAGTATGGTAAAAGACAAATCCTGCACAATTTTCCCATTACAATGAATGCAGGTGATTAGCCAAGGAATGTTTGGTTATCTGAAGCTTGCAAGGTCGTAGTTTTGTTCTTCTATTTTTGCCCTGTACAAAAGTTAAGAAGGCCATTTTCAACACCAAATATTTTACATCGGTGTGTAAGTGTGCATTACATTTTCCTGCCAAACTTTTACTTTAAGTGAGAACACGAGCTGCTATTAATGCTCAAATGTCTTACTTGAGTGAGAACAAAAATGGTGTGTCACTGACTGCTGGTTCTGGAGTCATTGAGAAACATTCTGACCATTTTCCTGGCATACCTGAACAAATGGTGTTATCATAAAGTCAGGGTCACTTCCTAAACCACATGGTAAATTTCTCACAGCCTTGATGCTCATGGAAGAGAAGCCATCTCTTTGTTTTTACGCCACATGCTCTCTGCCGACTTTAATGCAGGTATAAAAATGTGGGTTTCCTCTCCGTAGGCTGCCAGGGGACATGGGACAACATTTCCTGTTGGCGGCATGCAGAGGTCGGAGAGGTGGTTGTCAATACCTGCCCGGATGCGCTGAAAAGCCTCTTTGGCCGAGACGGTAATTTAGCAAATTTGAGCAAACCACAACCACAAGACCGGACATTAGGCAGGTTTTAGGAGAGCCGTGACTGCTGAGAGATTAGACTCCAAAGTTACCATGGTTTCTCACCCAATCCTTCACTGTTATCTGCACTTTTTGATGTGTGTATACATACATAGAGCCTTTAGTCAGAAGGTTCAGAGGCTTTTATTAGCCAAGCTCTTATCCCCATTTCATCAAACACTGTCTGCAATAAATAGTGTGCAATAAATAAACGAGATGAATGATTGCTTGATAGAACAAACATCTTTTGAGAGAACACAACTAGAGCTGTATTTGGGGCGGCTGATTCTCTTTGGCAGGCTGTTGTTGCTGTTATGCATGAGTGTGGATTTGAGAGAGAGAGAGAGAGAGAGAGAGAGAGAGAGAGAGAGAGGCATGAGGCTTGGGTCTGGGATCCCAAAGGGTAGAGTGACTGAATCATACCACAACCCGCCCCCCATGCCCAGTCTTGCTTAGTGACCCGTGGGCTCAGGCCAAGTGCACAGCACCAGCTCGCCTTTTCTCCATCTCTCCACACAGGGCTGGAGCAAGTCAGGCATTTAGCCCTGTGTACATCCAGCAAGCCAGCCCTTCAACCTGCCTATTTTTACCCTTCCACAGTCCTGCCCTTAGACGGAGAGGGCTCACAAAAGGCCCACCACTTCGATCAACTGTCAATGAGCCTAATGAGCCCACCACATCTGGAAACATGCTCATATACAAAACCTTTTTTTTTTTTTTACAGTTAATACAAGGATGTCCAACCCCAGTCCTGGGGGGTTATGGTCCAGCAAGTTTTGGTGATTTCCCTGCTCAGAAACACCTGGTTCACCTCACCAGTTAATTGTCAGGTTTAGTGAATGTGTTTGAGGAGGAGAACCATAACACTGTGCCGGACTGTGCCCTCCAGGACACCCCTGGTTTAAGTGGCCCATGCCAGAACAAAATGAGCGCAATCTCATATTGCTATAGACTTGTAAATTGTGGTTATGAGATGTGATTATTAGAATCTCACTCATATCAGATATTTGGTCATGATTATATGACGTTCATTATTTTGTCTCACTGCTTGGTTTATGGTAGTTGAGGAAATATGCTTTTATCATTCCTTTATATGGTCTATTTTGAGTGCTTGTTGAATGTCTTACTCTAGGCAGCATTTCCTAATCCTGCTCCAGGCCGTATCACTGTTCATAGCCCCAACCCGCTTTATCCACCTAACCCGCCTTATCCACCTCAAGAAAGACTCAAAAATCAGCTGATAACTTTTTTATGAACTGTTTTCAAAGGAATATGTGAAACCGTGCTGTACTGCCAGTCGCTACAGCTTTTAAATATTTAGACCTACACACTGAATGTTTCATTGGTAATATTTATAAGACTGACATTAACAAGTTTGTTCTGATATTGCGCAAAATAAAGCTGCTAAATTGTAAATGATACTATGGTGAATAAATAAATAAGTACATTTTAAGCAGATTGTGTGGGCGTGTTCTGACCACTTTCCTGTGTGGTCAGAGCAAACATTCCAGTTGAGATAACAGAAAATGAGACAGAAAGCAGCACTCATTTTTACATTCGGATGATAACACGGACCAGTGAGTGAGCTCTCTTCACGGGGGTTGTCCCTCTGATGTTTCCGGCTCATTCACTAGGAGGTTTTTTTTTTCAGTAGGTCTATCAGATACAGCACTCAAAGCACCCTGTTTGCATAAATTCTCAGCTGAATCGCAGTGACAGCCCGTTCACTCTTGAAGAGGTTAATGGTGTACATTCTCTCCTGGGCTGCCTGGGCCTTTGCTGGCTGTTGTGCCAGAGCCTCAGGCCTGTGTGGGCTGAAATAGGCCTCCGCTCCCTTCCTTCCTCCCTCCCTGCATGCTACTACTGCCCACCTGTCCTCTCCACACTGCCCTCTGGAAAGAGGAGAAAATTATACCGCAGCTATTTTCTCCCCCCGTCGCCAGACCTAATGTTGTGCTGGATGTGAGCATGTTCGACTGACGTGTCACCTTCAGAATGAAGAGAAGCTGACAGTTAGACAGACGCTATGCTCAAGTGGCTCAGAAATGCAGGTGTGATCATGTCAGATTAACGTCCTCCGTCATGGGGACTGAGCTGTCCCAGTGAGGCAGAGTAGGTTGCCTGTAATAAGGTGTTGAGTGCCTGTGTGTGTGAACCTGGGTGTGTGTGTTTTAGCTTGTTTGGTCCTTCATCAGTGTGTTTATGTATGTGTATTTATGATGAAACAGGTGTGGGAGCCTGTGTATGTGTTCCCACATGTGTTTGGATAAGCATACGGTGAGTTTGGTGTGTGTGTGTGTGTGTGTGTGTGTGTGTGTGTGTGTGTGTGTGTGTGTGAGTGTAATTATTTGTTTCATGGTGGTCACAGACTGAAATAAACAGCCTTGCTGATTCATGTCGAGGCAGTTTACTTTCATCTCTCTCTCTGAGTGCTCTGCAGCCATGTGCTGGATGTCCAACCCCTTGAAAGCCATTAACAACTCAGGCCTCTTTACTTCTACATCTTGAAATACATTGTGACTATCTCACTTACTTACTTGCACTTAAAGGACAATATTACCATGTTTGCTTATGTAAAATCACTTCAAACTCTTTTGGAAATTAGTAAGATTTGAATCAGCGCAACTCTTTGCTGACTAGCAAAATGACTTCACTCAAGCTAAACTCATAAATTTATTTACTTGACATTAACAAGGATGTTTATAATTTGCAAGTAATTTACTTTGCCTCAGCTGAGCTAAAGTTTTATTCACTCAGTCTAAACTGGCATTTTTGCTCAAACTACATTAGCAAGTACACTTTACTCCAAGTACACTAACAAGTACACTTAAATGAGGCTCAACCCGAAAATGTACTTCACTGTTTTCTGCACTCAAACTGAACTTTTGGGTTTATTACGCTCAGGGTAAGCTGGCATTTTTACTTCACTCAGCACATTTATTTCACTCTAAACTAAATGAGGAAAGGTACTTTACTCCCACAAATATACTTCACTGAGGCTCACCTAGAAAATGCACTTTGATCCGGTTACCCTAGCAAATACACTTCATGCAAACTCAGGTAATAAACTCCAATTTCTTCATCAAAGTTAGTTTTTTTAATGATTAAAGCTGCAGGTAGGATACAGTACATAGTATACCTCCAAGTATATGTTATGATATCAAGTATATCTTTGATTTTATTATATATACAGTGGGGCAAAAAAGTATTTAGTCAGCCACCAATTGTGCAAGTTCTCCCACTTAAAAAGATGAGAGAG
>JBBPCX010070496.1:0-10605 GCA_037974365.1 Hydrocynus forskahlii
ATACCGTCCTACCCAACCCTATCTCCCCATACACACACACTGTCTTATCCAACATCGTCCCCCTATTTACACACTTACTCTCCTACCCAACACTATCCCCAATACACACACACACACACACACACACACATACACTCACACACTGTCCCCCCATACATACACACACACACACACACACACACACACACACACACACACACACACACACACACACATAAAACATGGAGGTTTTAAAAGAACTAACAAACAAAAAATTGTAAAGTGAAGATAATTTTGTTGGCCCTGAAAATGTTTAACAAACAAGCACACACACCCACACCCACACGCAAGCACAGATGGGATGTAGGCGCCCGACATGTCTTTCAGGCACCACCTTTCAACATGCCTCTCTCTCTCCCCATTTCTCCCCACTTCGCTCTCCCCGTCTCTGTGGTCACTTTGCTCTGTCTGTCCTCTGATGGTATGCTGGGTATTCACTGGAGCTGCCCAGTGACACCAGTGCAAAGCATTAGACATGCAAGCGCGCACACACGCACACGCACGCACGCACATGCACGCACACGCACACACACACACACACACACACACACACACACACACACAGATTGAAAAAACATTCCTAGTATCTGGCTCTGGCTCGCCATTTCAAAAACCACCAGCAGATAAAAGGACAGAATGCTTTGCGTTGTGGTTATATCACTCTCATGTGATGGAAAAAACAATAAAGGATTTAGCCCATTAGTAAAAGATGGAAAAAGGTATTAAGTGCAAACAGCACATTATTTCCACTTGCCCTTGTGCTCCACAAACCTATTACCTTGGTCCTCAGCAACACACCAACAAAAGCTAATACAAAAAAATTAATGCATTGGATTAACCTGATTTAAATGTGCATAGTTTTCACACAAATAAACTTTAGACCAGTACAATTCCTGCCAAGAGAAAACTAAAAGACAAAATTGATTCAGAACTGTATTTTATTTATGTGAAAATGAGGTACACATTTGAATCCAGTAAATTCAGTGCATTACTTTAGTCAAGCAAAAGCTGGAGCTCAGCCTCAGTGATAAAGTCAGACAGTTTTCTAGGGTGCACAACACATGATGCACATGCTGTGCTGGATGTACTATGTGTCAGGGCTTAACACTAACTTGTAGAAAGGCACAAGCCTCGTAACGAAGACAGCATTGAGGAGAGCAGGATGACACATGCCTGAGAAACTGTAGCAAAATATATTTTTTCCAAGATACTGTATATGCAATGCATTACTAACTTCAAATTTTATTTAACTTGCATGTACAAAACACAACCTGTTAGGATAGACTGGATGCAGCTTTTTGAAGTTTCAATTAACTAGAACAACATAGTGCAGCTTGGCGGTGCATCATCATAAAGTCAAACCAAATTCAAAAATGGACCTTTTTTACATTTTTATTTCATGGCCTTGGTCATGTTAAGCATAATTCCTCACATCATCTATAAGAAAAAACAACCTTGCTTTCCTGTAACCGTTCGAAGCGAAAGGTAACGAAATATAAAGAAAAAAGGGAAAATATAACCAATAGTGTGTGGTTTACGTCCCACTCCCACCATCCTGACTATTATTGAGAGAAAATTCTCTGCTGACAGTATGGATGGGAAAATGTGTTACAGCTCCGGAAAAAAACAAGAGACCACTGCAAAAATGCTCAGTTTCTCAGGTTTGATCTGTTATAGGTGCAAGTATTGAACTGAACAGATTTTGTCTTCGTTTTCTGTCTTAGTTGCTGATAATATTTGTCCTAATTTCCAAATAACTGGCATGAAATGGTTGTCATACTCACAGAGATGCTGATTTCAAAATAAATTGCAGTGGGCTCTTATTTTTTTCCAGAACTGTATGATTTCTAATGACTGAAACCTCTATGTTCCGTAAAACCCGTCCAAACTCACAGCAGTTACTGTGAAAGAACTCACCAGTGGGTGGAACGTGGATAGGTCAGTTCAGTTCAAATAACAAGCCAAACTATATTGAGTTAAACAACTCAGAACGGTGGAAATCTTTAAATAGTACAGGTACGCAAAGTGCAATACATGCTTGGCAAGTTGGCACCCCAACTAGAATCTAACCGGATGTATCAGTCGGCCATTCTTCATGGTGGAGCCAAATGGGGCTTAAGAGGACAACTTAACACACCAGTCAGATTTGATTGAACTGTTGGCTAATATTCAAAATAAGACTTGCAGCAGCAGGAACATGAAGCCCTCTTCCAAACAAAGGCTGTACAGAATAGACCATAACTCAGTTTTATTAGGATGTTGAGCACACCTGGGCACATGCCATGTAGTATTTAAGCAGTGTTCTCTAAAAGCCTTTTAACCCTTAGATCTTTATCAGTCCTGATGTGTATTTAGTAATTTCTCTGATGGATTTATTATGCACTCCTGTGCAAAGAAAGAATGCTGCTTCATCCTCACATCCGCTGCACTATCATAGCTATCCGGCGGAAACATGCTCCCATACTCTCAATTTTGAGCTGATTCTGTTGGACCCTGGGTTCGTACAGGTCCACCTAAAGGACCCAGGGATTATCCACATTTTTTGCTCAATCCCAACTTCCAACACACAAGGCTGAAGCAAAATGTGGACAGTCTGAGGGACCCTGAGAATTGAGTCGAGAAGCAGTGCTGCCGCGTATCAGCTTGTTCAGGTCAATCACTCAGGCCAAATGCAATCATTCAGAGAGTTTTGATGTGAAATGGATTGGTTCTGCAGATATATTTAGATAGATTGCTTTACAGTGGTGGTGTTAGGAACTAGGGTACAATGAAAATCTAGCCATTTTCTTTGCTGTCTTGATTTTGATGTGTAATGCTGATAATGGTAAAATGGTGGCAAATCTGAAAAATCATTGGGGGGGGGGACAGTTTCATTGTGCTGTATGCACCTCTCCACTCTGCGCATATTTTAAAACATACTTTACATGTCAAACCTTGTCAGACATCATGTAGTATATTTATAACTACTTCATGAAACATTCTCTGAGGCGGCTTTTGCACTAAATTGTGGAATTAAAGTAGAGTAAAACATACAGCTTTCATAAAAAGTTATTTTTATGTGGCTAACACTGAAAGAACTGTTTTTTGCTCCTGGTAATACCAACTGTTAGCCACATTAGCACTGCACAGTTTAAGGGCGTCCAATCTGGTGTGGTTGTAGGTCTTCATTAGTAAAAAAAGGAATCAGGTGTGCTCCCACTTGTTTGGAATGAAAACCTACAGCCACAGCAGCCCTCCACGGAAAAGATTAGACACCACAGGTTTCGTTGCGCCGTTGCTTTATGCCCTTGGTTGACAGTGAGTTCCAGCTGTATTGAGTGGAGTACAGGAGCAGGGTGGTGCAGCGATCAGGCCGTACGAGCTCAGAGGGCAGGAGGTCGCATTACTCAAACAGCTACAGGGATCACATACTGACAACAGATGGGCTGTCTCACAACCTTTGATTCTCCGTCTTTCTGATCTTAATTTAAAAAACAAAAAGTAAGAATGGCCAACAGGTGTCTCTCACACCGCATGAGTGCCTGCGTACGTGTGTGTTTTTGATGAGAATTCTTCTGCTTGCTGATGCAGTTGTGGGATCAGGCTTGAGAACTGTATATAATAACCTGATTTCAGAGGTGAATATAAATCTATAGATGCCCACTTGATTAGACATACTGTACCTTACATAAGACCTTTAATTCAAAACATCAAACTTATACTTTCATCAAAAAAAAATACAAATTGCTACTGAGACTTTCAAAGTACAGAAACGTTTCATACTAACACCCCATATCTGCACTAAACCTTACAAATCCGTAACCATGAAAATGCAGCCAGCAGTGTGTAGTGCAAGCAGTGCGTAACGTGGTATGATCTGGAGTTCAAAAGTCAGTGGTCACCACGGTGACCTCCAGGATCAAGGACTCATGAAGGGGTCACTGGGTGTGGCGTTGAAACTGGCATCAGCAAAAATAGCCAGCGTGCCAACGGTGGTGAAGATGACGAAGATCCAAAGGAAGAGGCGATCGACCACCATAGCAACATACTGCCAGTCCTCTTTCAGCTGCAGGTGGGAGGGGAGGAGGAATGAAGGGGAAGAAAAAGAGGGAGGGAGGAAAGAGAAGGAAAGAGATGTACGATGAAGGAGTGGAAAACTGTAGAGAGAGAATCATACAGACAGAGCTGACAGACGTATATGTGGGAAACTGGAAAAGGTCAACAGAAAAGTGAAGGACAGACAGAAATGTCAAAACTAGAAACATCAAAAATATATGACTATGGGAAGGCTGTGGACTGAGGAGTATGTCTGGCTTTTAAACTATTTTCATTTTGAAGAAAACTGTAAAGTTAAACATTTAAATATATTATTCAGGTAGATTTTGATGTTCATTGTGGTTTCAATGCTAATCTTAGTGTTACATGCCATCTACAGGGGTCATTAGTTGGAATTAGACATTTTTAGCCGTCTTGCTGGAGATAATAATTCTGAAAATAATTGTACTTCATTTTAACAAGCTAGAACATGGGTTTCTATTTTGTTGTGATTTGTTTTTTGTCATCCTTCCATCCATCCATCCATCCATCCACTTATTTCAGCCAGGGTCATGGGGGATCCTGGAGTCCTGGAAGCGAAAGGCTTAGAAACACCCTGGACAAGTCGGCAGTCCATCGCAGGGCATGTCTTTTGTCTTAGCTTATGAAAATGAAGTAATAAATAAGATGTTTAATTTATTAATCTAATATTTTGGTGTTCACTTGAGACTAGAAATGATCTGAAATAAATTATACATTTTATAAAACAAAATTAACCAAGTGATGCAAGATTTATTTCTTACCACCAGCAGGGGGACATCTTGCTCCAACTGTGGGGAGCCCTTATGAAGATTTTCGGTGCAGTATATAGAGATTACTCTGTACAGTAACAGGACTTTGTTCTTAAGGGGTAATTTCCCTTTATATAATATATTTATGCGAACCGTTGAGTAAAGTTGTCCTGTCCTAAAGCCTTTCAACAATGACTGCTGTATCTTTTTTGGTTTCACAAGAAGTGCATGGTAGCAACACAAGTAGGATAACAGAAAAAACAAACCTGAATATGTTGTACTTTTAAGTTACTGTCACACTTTCAAGGCGCACAGAGATGCTGCAATCGTTCAATCTACCTCAACATTACAGTCTCTGCATCAAACAAACAGGATCCAAACCTGCGGAACCGATTATGTGTCTGGCGGCTTAATTTTCCGCTGCATGTGCAGGTTCACATGATTCCTTGCCCTTTTCCACTGAGCAAATTTACCTTTATCATAATTTCGTTATTATTATTAATGACTATGCAGGATTTTTGCCATGAAACCAATGGTTTGCAAGCCATTGCTGTGTAATTTATGTGCATTTAGAGACAGGTATGAAGGTCAGCAGTGAGTGTTTCAAATTTCCCAAACTACAAAATCATTCAGCTGAGTCTCCTGACATCTGTTGAGAAAACCGTTCCCGATGGGTTTATACGGCTCAGTTGACCTCTTTACTAGCCCCACTTAAGATGCACATAACTGCCAGATTTACTAGCCGTAAACTGGAGCCAGATATATACTTAGCCGTGGAAATGATGTTAGTGAAGGAGTCTCTCACAGCCTCATAGTCCTCCTCAGCCTGTAGCTGCTCAGCAATGTAGCAGATAGACTCCACGGCAGACTTCAGCTCCGGGGGCAGAGTCAGGTAGTGACTGGGGCCCTCGATAAACTTCCGCAGGTCAGTGCACAGGCCGTCCGGCTGGTACCTGCAACACAGTGCCATTACTGATTACAGTAAATTTTATTTTAGCACAATATCCATTAGCACTACAACCAGACAATCACACCCATCAACACTAGCAGCAACTAAGAGTGCTTGCAAAGAGGTTACGAAGTGTCTAATGAAGGTAACTGTGTACTTTGTATTCAAAAAGCACAAAAACAAAGATTATTATATCATGGCTTAACTCGTGATGAAGGTTGGATGCAAAATACGTTGTCTCTTTATAGCTATGATAAAAGAAGGGTTTTTTAATTTTAAGAGAGGTGCTAATGAAATTTATTTAGTTTGTTTTCCAGTAATATAATATTTAATCCTTCAAATTCCAAGTAACCCAGGCACACACACACACACACACACACACACAAACACACATTCTAGTGTTAGAATCAGTCTTAGAAATAATAATTGAACAATACATCTACAATACATCCCAGCCCCTACAAAAATTCTATTCACTAACAATTACAACAAAACTAACATGTACGTAAGTTATGAGAGTGAGGGATGGAAGTTTGGACTCACATACATGGTCTGATCCTAGATCATCAAGCTTTAAAGTGTTAACAGTCTGTTGCACTTGTTAAGTTTAATGGAAGTTAAACAGGGCATTAAGAACAGCACTGGCCACCTCAGGCTACAATTCCTCACAGTTTGCATCACTTCGTCCTTGAAGAGAAAACCGCGAATGCTGAAAACTTCAATATATACTGACTGGACTGGGAAGTGTGCGTGCATGTGTGTGATATAGACATAATCCCAAATCAGAGAGATGGACAGCTTCTCAAAACTCTTGTCAAGGTGACTCGTGCTGCTCTTTTTTCTTTCTCTCTGTCCATTTTCTCCTCATGCTCCTCTTTTCCTTTTAGCTTTCTTTAATCTCCCTCTTTTATCCAACACTTTTTCCCTCTTCTCTTTTACTTTCTCTCCCTTTCATCCTCACACTTTCTCTCTAACCCATTTTTATTGCCCCTTCTCTTATCCTTTTTCATTCCTGTTCTTTAGTGACTGTTTGACCACTCCTAAAATTCCTTCAATATGCTGATAATATGGCTATCACAACAGCTGTGCTGTGTCTTTCTTCCGCAGGTCTGTTCACCAGCATCTGTTTCACTTTTAAATGATGAAACTCTCTCTCCCTCTGCCTTCTGACATCTTCCATCATCAGTTAATCTGGTAGTTCTTCTAGTTATTTCACGATTTCACCACTGGGGGGCACCATAGCTCTTCATTTCTCACTCTCTGCGGAGGACTGGTTGAGTATTCTGGTCATGCTGTAGCTGCTGTGGTTTACCCAGAGAGCATCGGGATGACAGGGGACGTTTCTATGTGCCACTATCAATTAATCACAGTCCAATGTTCAGGTGGCCTAGTGGTTAGGGAGTTACCCATGTGATCAGAAGGTTGTGGGTTCAAATCCCAGGACTGCTGACAGCATCACTGAGGTACCCTTGGGCAAGGTACCACTGCTTCATTCAGGTGAATGGGTTAACCGCAGAGGAAAAATGTCATACTATGTGCTGTGATGTGTTCAAGTGTGACAATATTGGCCGTTTTACACTTTTTACAAATATACAGTCGGATCTCTTACTCATGTCACACATCTGTTCGTGGAACTGTTCAGTTTCGCTCATGTAGTTTTGCCCTGGAGCCAAGAGGCTAAAGTAACTAACAAGTAATAGATGCTTATATACATCAATTAAATGCCTAAATCACCATTCTTTTTTCATGAGTGAAATTCTTTCCCGCAGCGCTTAGTAAAACTCCGTCTGTCTGAAATCACAGTCTCCAAATGTTGCTTGTAGCCATCAGTCTTTTTCTTTTTCAATTGTCCCCTTACTTTTTTCCTCCCAGAACACTTACAGTTCAGAAATATTCATAGGTTTTGCATGCACAGCATATTTAAGATCTAATCACAGATTTTCAACAAGTCTAGGAATGCTGAAGGTCATTTCAAAACCCTTAATATTTCGGTTCTTGAAGTAGCTCAAAGTTGACTTTGATGTATGTTTTGGATTATGGTCTCAATGTAATCTTTTCTTCTTCAGTTTTTGCACAAACTGTGGGACATCAGCTTCCAGAACTTGCTGACATTTGGTAAAATCCTTTATTGCCTCCATCACGACAACACATCCAGTGCCACTGGCTTCAACACAGCTCCGAAGCATAAATATCCACCCACATGCTTGACAGCTAGCAAGGTGTTCTTTTATTGAAATGCTTCTCTTTTTTTCTCCAAATCATCTTTGGTGATTGTAGCCAAATAGTGAACATGTTTAATTTTCATTTAATCAGATCATATCGCTTTATTATAAAACGTGGCACTGATTCTTGTGATGAGGGCACAGTTAAGGTGACCCTTCCATGCAGATGATGTTTGTACAGCACCACTACACAGTGGGCCAGTGCATCAATATTCCTCTGCCAGCTACGTCTGCATGCAGGTTCTTGTGATGTGGGTGTTTTACTTTGCATACCTGAACAGTCTATGAGTGGTTTATTCAGTGAATTTTTTTATATCTTGTCTAGTTTTGTAACTGTCTTAGTTTCAGGTCCTCAAGTCAGCTGCTTAGATGAGCCCATGGCTGTTTGAAGGGTCACACTCCAAACTACTCTCTGAAATTGTCCACATCTGACTTGGATCAAGGCCTAATGAATCCAAAAAGCTTTGAGGCCTCAAAATATTTTTCAGTATAACAGTAATAATGATAATAATAATAATAATAATAATAATAAACACTTTTTGTAAATGGCTAGTCTACCTGACGGGTGTGCAGCATGCTTGTAAAGCTGCCTAGTGTGTAAAACACTTGTCTGTGAACCCCCTGACCACAAAGTTTCAGGTTGAAACCCACCTACTTTCTACCATTGTGTCCTTGAGCAGAACACGTGACCCTCAGTGTCTCCAGGGGGACTGACCCTGTTACTAATGATTTTAAGTTGCTCTGGAATAGGTGCATCTGCCAAATGCCCCTTTACCTTACTTTACAGTTACTTTACAGTTAATTTACAGTTAACAAACCTACAACAGGGCCCACAAGAGTGGAGAATGCAGACTACAGCTGGGTCTGACCAGCTTTAAGCACCACCTTCTGCAAGAGCTGTAGTTCAGAGCAGAAGAACACCTAAAATACCTGCCGAGTATAAACTGTGAAACAGTGAATAATCAGATGTACTCAGTTTCTCATTTATTTTAAATGTAGACAATCAGGCCACACACTTGCCATATTTCAGAAAGCTAAAAACTGGAGGAGCTGCCATCTCGAATGATGCTTTTGTAAATTTTTATGTTCCCTATGAATTAAATCACATTAGAAGCTTAAATAAACCATGTTGATACATGATAATGCATTACTCATTTGACAAGTATATCCAACATGTTTATAGTACTAACTAAGAACAGAAAAAGACAGATGGCAGTGCTGCTTTCTAATCCTAACCCTAATAAGAGAGAGGCAGGTACATGTGACCTCTGGAAAAGCCTGGAAAAAATATTGTTGAATGTTGTTTCACATGTAAATTTAATTTCCCACTGGGCCTGTCACTATTATCACATTATTTAAGATGATCACAATTCTTCAGGCTGTCCGTGATCATTTTCCATAGATTTTACAATCATACTGTTTCGCAACAAGCAAGACGTGAATTTGGTGTATTTTCATCAGCTGGATTGAGCCAGAAAACTAAATTTATATAGTAATATGTAACGGTTTGTTTATTTGTCAGATAGGTAGTTACTACTACTGTGTACACAAGTGATTTTGCTCCTGTTTCTTCCTTCTCAAGAGAAACATGTACATGTTCCTTGAACGGCCCCATGGCATTCGCTGCCAAGCGTAAAGTGAGCAGCGAGGAACACAGCGCTCAGGGAGCAGTGTGTTGGGACCTCAGAGATGTTTAGCAGTCTTGGGATTCGAACCCATGATTTTCTGTCCATAGGGTGAACGCCCTAACCACTAGGCCACCAGCTGCCCCCACAAAGCAGAGATATGTGGCAAGCAAGCTAGATAATCAGTTAATTTGGCCACGAATTGTCAGCTAAAATTTCATGACCATGACAGGCCTATCGACAACCATTAGACACTGATTATCATTACAAGCCATTCATGCCATCAACATTAGCTGTGAAGCACTGGAGCCTCTCAGACTGTGTGAGGACCAGGTGCCGACACCCCAACACAACCTGATACATCTGGCGAGTGGGCAAGCGCTAAGCTAAAGGCTAAGAGACTGTTCTCTTATGGCTGCCCCTTTGACCAGAAACTAGTGTTCTATTTATATTGTGCTTTACAAAACAGGAGGTGAGGGACTACTGCATTTTCATCCACCATAACACAGATAATCTTAGTGTGATCTACATTGTTTGTACATTGTGTTACTTGCATTTATTTGTGGTATACTGGTATAAAGGTAATGATAAAACTCAGATCTTAATAAGATCTACACAACCAGTGTACCACATCCAGCTTGATGTACAGGGGGAGAAACCACATAAGCAAGTCTAACTGAGATTGCTTAACAGCTCAATTTGGTTTGAAGTATGCGATAATTCAGGCAGTTTTTTTTTCTTCTAAAAGCATCCATTTCTTATGTGCTTCAGTAGCCTTGTAGCTCCATTTTAAAACTACTGAAGCAAACTTGAGAGACCAGACTATTATGGATGATGTAAGGGAGAAAATTATGTACATTTAATTTTTTGCTAAACTGTCACTTTAAGAATGGCTCTCTCCCTGCATACCCCTTACTCATTTGCCTTCTATCATTTTTCCTCCACCACAGACCACCTGCTGAACC
>JBBPCX010070497.1:0-10604 GCA_037974365.1 Hydrocynus forskahlii
GCTACCACTAATCGCCCTAACCACTACGCTACCACTAATCGCCTTAACCACTACGCTACCACTAATCGCCTTAACCACTACGCTACCACTAATCGCCCTAACCACTACGCTACCACTAATCGCCTTAACCACTACGCTACCACTAATCGCCCTAACCACTACGCTACCACTAATCGCCCTAACCACTACGCTACCACTAATCGCCCTAACCACTACGCTACCACTAAGCTGCCCCGATGTTGCGAACTGGTTATGGTAACTGTTGTATAGTGTTGCTAAGTAGTTGCTATGGTATCCCAGGTGGTTGGTATGATGTTGCTTGGTGAATCATTCTTATTTTTTTTATTGATCATGTATCATGTGGTATTTGAATAAGAGCCTACAGTTGAATGGTATTTGAATAAGAGCCTACAATCACAGCTTCTATAGCAACATACAGTGCGAGACAAAAGGTTTTGCTCACAGGGAGCAATCGAATGGACGCCTCTTTTGACTTACTTCATCCAGCGCGCTGCATTTTATCATTGAATCACGGAGGAGAGCATTAACTCGCTGTCTGTTACCAAGCCATTTATAATGAAGGACAGCTGAAAGGGGGCGACATGATCTTTTTTTTTATTTATTTATTTTTTTTTGGTGTAACTGACTTGAACTTTAGTCTCTTAAAGTCTGTTTATGAGTCTGCTTTGTGTTTAGCTCCGACGTCACAATACTCATTCACAATACAAGCCTTTCTTTCACTACACACTTTTAAGACGACTCTCTGCTCTCTCTCCCCAGACATTATGGAGACGACTCAACAGAATTTTTAAACAATAAATTAACTCAGAAATCTGAATACACATTCAATACACCGGATATTAAAGAACATTTTAGCATTGGAATTTTGCCAAAATTCAATATGGGCTCGGACGAGAAACAGGTGGACCACAAAATAGGTGGAATAAAAATAATAGTAAAACTTAAGAAGCACAATCTCAAGTACTGCTCTAAAAAGAACAGTTTTCTGACAGACCAATTTTTAGAGAGAGAAAAAGTTTTCCTACGAACTTGCAAGCATGAGGCTGTTCACTGAAACAAGCTAAACTGAAAAAAAAAACAAAATTTTTGTTTGTTTCTGCAGTCACTAATACCTCTTACACCACAGCTCACTGAAGGCCTGCCTTACTTTTGATCTGATGGGCCAGCTCAGAAAAAACCCTCCTGATGTTGGATAATGATCATTTCAAGCTGAACTGTGGGGGATCAGAATGCTGCACGCAAAATCAGCCACAGTGTGTATAAAAGGCAAGGTGTCCAGCATGTCTCCCCCATTTTAAACCAAAGAAAAAAGGCTTCAGTCCAAAAAATGGGTCCAGTGAGGCCCCCCCCCCCCACCCACCCACCTTGCAGAGTCAGGCTTTGGACTTTGGCTTTGGAAAGTTAAATTGCTTTTGTTTCATGACTCAGTAATAAAGGACAAATGTGCTTTAGTGCACTTTAGTGGGCCTACGCGAGCAGTTATGAAAGTGAGAAAAAACCTGGATTGCTATTGCTATTTTCTCTTAGTCCCACATAAAAGACAAGTATAAAGAATCAGATCTTGGAATTAAAAGAAACGTTTGAAAGTATGCAAACTCATTGCCTCAGTGAACTTAGTTCAGCTTCAATATTCTGAGTAAGTAGAACTGAATAAGATTACTTTTTTTACTTAAGCTTACTTTTTATAAGTGAATTTGATTATTCTGAGTAATTAAGATTTATGTAGCTCACATTTTTTAAGTGAGCTCTACTTATTTTTAATTATTAACCGCACCTTTCCAATTTCAGTAACTGATTTTCTGGCTCAGTTTACAGAGTGCCTTTAAACTGAAGATTACTGTAGAATAAGCATTGAAATCTGTGTAAGAAATCCATTATAAGGAATGAAATAAACAGGGTAGATGCATCATTTGTTTATTTTAAACACGTATAAAACATATTGTCACGTCATGTTGCCAAGGGAAGGAGGCGCAGATGCAGGTTTCCATTTCTGTAGAAACTTTCTTTATTGCTGACAAGGGTAGAACAAAAAGGCATGAGGGCCTATACCCAACGAAAGACCACACGGGATCACCAACAGAAAGTCTCACTAACTTAAGGGTTAGAGTGACGGTGGACTGACCCTGGTACCACAAAACAAAGACACATATATACAAAACTGAACTAAACCATGAACAAATCAAAACACAATCAGATAAATCAAACCACTGTGTCTAATTGCCCAGCCAGAGTACAATGTCAAAATAAAAGTCCTTCACAACTAAACAGACAGAACGGCCTCTATCGACCGCTGACCCTGGACATGACACATATAAAAACACTGTGTGCTGGCTACACAATTTAAGATTGAACTGCCAGTAAAATGGCTGCTTGAGCATTGAACAACTAATAGCAGTAATGAAAACTTTACTCCAAACGCTTCACAGCAGACATAAGGTGCTACCAAAAATCATATACCTCTTCAAAGTAAAATAAGTGCTAGGGCTTTCCACAAAATAAAAATCAGAATAAACAAAGTAGCAGTGTGACCCATGTTTGCTAAATTTACCTATATTCCTTGGATAATGGTGGACACAATGCAAAACAACTCAGCCCTTTACTTCACAGCCATAAGGTAAACACCAAAAGTAATACAATTTCTCTCAACAAAAGACTCAAAAGTGCATTCCCTGAGTGTTATCTGAAAACTGTCACCAAACGTGACGTTTACCTTCAACATAAAACATGAGTGCTTGGACTCTCCTCAAAATATAAAAAAAAAAAGATTGCAGAACTCTTCTCTCAAAACTCTCAAACTACTACAGTGACTGTCTAGACAACAGCTTTAGATTTAATCTAAACAACCTTTAGATTTGTGCCATCTAGTGAAGCAGTCTGGTGGCTAAAAGCTCTCTCAGTAGACTATTTTTTTAGGCTAAGCATCTTTGGTGGGAGTTTTTTGTCTCCCAGTTCGAGCATGACTGACTGAATGAGTCGGAGGGTATTTAAAATGCATTTGGGATAAACAAGATGAAGTGCGTATGTGAGAGCAAACAGGAAGCAAACAGCCAGGGGCAAGTCTGAAATATTGTCCATCACAATACTTCCCTCAAGGATGATTGCATTGGACTTGGGCTGGAGCTGCAACGAGCCTGCACCCTGCAAAGGATGTTCTCCGTCAATCTCCCCAACAACAGTGAGCACACCGACAGTCACTGATGCTATGGCCTCATCCGTCGCTGCATCCTGTGAAGAGACACAAATGCTGTGGCCTTATCTGTATTAGAAAAAGTGCATCTTTCCCTCCACACACTGCAAAGTTTTAGTGGAAGTGAAAGGAAGTGACACTGCCCCAGAGCAGCACTGAAACACTTAACATGCTTCACTGTAGGCTTGTTGTAGGCTTGTTCATCACAAGCTTCATATGTGATAGAAGCAAACAGAACAAAGAAATTTGGTACAGCATAAACTGAATAGCAGACTGGCAGCTAAAGCCAACCTATGAGGGCAAATTAACCTAAGTTTCAATTTCAGGTACTTTCCTCCATAGGTTAGTATTACTACCAGCTTCCTATTGGCTTTATGTTCTATCATATTTTCTTGTTCTTCACCATTACCTACTGACAGCACTCTGCACCCTTGTACAACAAGGCTAAGGGGGGAAAAATGACTGGAGATATCTTTCAAGGGATTGCGCTCTGTGGAGCAATGAAACAGAACTGGAACTGTTTTGGCCTATGCTTCTGGGACCGCGTTACTTCCAGCCGTGTACGGAGGGCAAAGTGTATGGAGGGCAGAGTGAATTAATTTAAATATCAGGAAAACCTCGGAGAAAACATCTGTGAGAAAGCTCAGTACTAAAGAAGATCTAAAGAAGATCCTGTAAGATTCGATATACAGTTGCCAAGTTGAAACCTATAGTTTTTTCAACCCAACACACAAACAAAAATACAGTTTAACTTTGGCAATCCGTCACATTTTGTAACAGATCACAACAGTGACGGGGTGCTCTAAGCACTGGAGACAACTGTTTGGAAGGAGCTGAATACTTTTTAGTAATTGGTCTCTCTTTTCAGCACAAAATGTGCAGTACTTACAGGCCCACTGCATTCAGGTGCAGGTCTGCTTGACAAATGTAGAAAGAAGAAAGAAATTATTTTAGCACCAAGCACAATATACTCAATTTAGTGATAATAGCCTGAAACCCGCTTTGCCAATCTGATACAGTTTTTTCAAAGGATGGCCTGATTTAGTTGGCAGCAACTGATTTTGTCTATAGCATATACATTTACAAGATATGGCAATCAAATATATATTTTTTAGATTTAGTATGTATTTGCTTTGCTGTAATCTGATTGTACTATAGTAAGGGATTGTGTTTAAGCAGGCAATTCTAAGTTGTTAGGAAACTAACCCTTTCTCTTTAACAATGAAAACGTAGTAAGCAATAATAGCTACTAATATGCAATAATTGAAAGGTATTAATGCAAACATCGTAGTGGTAATAAATATATCTAAAAACCATGCTTCGGTCTCAAACATGCTTTACGTATTTTGCTTGCTGACTTGCTAAAATGATTCAGCTGGGTTTTTTTTTTAATATACATGGTCTGATACAGACTGAGCAGGTCAGTTAACTTTGCATTTGGTGCTTAGTGTGTCTATAACTACCATAAATATAAGGACCAAGTTCAAAACTACTGGAACAGTATTAGCAACAAACGTTACCTTAGTTAGCCTAAGCTAGAATGGCCAGATATCTAGTTAGTTAGATAGTTCATTATACAAGGTCGTTCTTTATCCTATACTGAACTCAAACTGGTGTTGAATTAACAAATAAAGTAAGTTTTTAAAAATACTCACAAAGTTAACCTGTAAAGTGCTATAGGGAATTTAATGCTACCAAAACAGCTCAAGCCGACGTCCTCCACAACGTTGGGTCTACAGGGATGTAGCAACGTATCTTTCACGCACAAGCAGGCTCTAAGAGCCGATTCTTTGTAGCAAATAAGAAAAGACGACTTCCGTCGGGGAGAGCCAAATCTTGGCCACTCTTGGTGGTTCTGTGTTCAGTTGTTCATTTAGAAGTTTGATTAAAAGGTTAAACAATAGTAACCATGGAAAAAAAGAGTCAGACCTCCTAGGCATCTATCAGAGAGGCTACTGCGCGTGCCCATGTTTTGCTAGTGACCTGAACTTGAAATGACTTGCGCATTTATGATCCCGAAGTACGAGTATCTCATATAAAGGAAGTGTTCTGGACAAATCGGTTAATCCCACGTACTGTTTTTTATCAAATTCAGTGTTGGTATTTACAGTGTAGTCAGTCATATTGACTAACACAGAAATGACATATTTAAATAATTTCCCACTGAAACCAAAAATTTTCAATGAGCCAAGGCATGTTGGAAGAATTTGCTTTCATTGTTACTAACTGGATCTAAGGGGCTAATGTTGCTAACACACACTAGAAATCAGTAATCACTCAAATCCGCTTCATAAACATGTCCCCAGAAGAGGTGGTTTGGTTCAGTTTTATTGCTTACGGTGAGTCATGCTATGTCCTAAACGACATTCACAAGTCTGCTCCACGTTAATGAAGAGCTGGATGAGGTTTGAGCAGATTTTTTGGGGATGTGTTTACAGAAACGTAAATTATCAGTAAAGTGACCATTTTCATACGTGAACACCACAGCACACCGTGTGAACAGCACAAATTATTCCACCGAGTGAAGCAGCGGGCAGCCAGGATCACAGCGCCCAGGGAGCAGTGTGTGGGGACGGTACCTTACTCAAGGTACCTCAGAGGTGCCCCTAGCAGTCCTACACTCAGTGTAGTCTTGTCCTGAATTTATGTAGTCTAGTGGTGTTTCAGTTCTTGTTTTTGTGTTGCACCATGGACTTGGAGGACCATTGTGTTCCTGGAGGAACGCTGCATTCCTGGAGGAACGCTGTTTGGTTTCACTTTGTA
The DNA here is from genome assembly GCA_037974365.1 of Hydrocynus forskahlii. Lineage (NCBI taxonomy): Eukaryota > Metazoa > Chordata > Actinopteri > Characiformes > Alestidae > Hydrocynus > Hydrocynus forskahlii. The sequence goes on from JBBPCX010070497.1 coordinate 5,972, forward strand.
CTGTCTATATGGCCAAAATGACAATAAACCTACTCGACTTGACATGTTCAGCTCTATTTATTGACCTTTTTGGAAACAGCCAATTTTCTCCTCTTTTCTCCTGCTGTATCTGCAATATTACACTGATGGGCCGGTCCTGGACCAGTGACCTGCTGGGGCCTTACACAGCAGCTCTGAGGTGCTTTTTGGTTTTCTGGGATAAAGTGATGATGTTAAAAAAAGGTCCCAGACAGGATGGATGACTTTTCAGATCGAATAGAGCCTGCTGGGATATGGAGCACTCCAGCAGATCATGTGCTCAGACAGAAAAGGCCCTCAGGAGTGGAGAGATCTTGCTGATGAGATATAAAGAGATAGGGCTAAGATTATTTTAAAGGATTATGATGTCCTCTAGATCAACAGGCTTGATTAATGAGAATTTGCAGCAAGGGCAGACAAAGTCTAGGTTTTCCATCCGCTGCAATACAGTCTTGGCTTTTTTTTTTTTAATGGTTCAAATCAGGTCAGGCCAATTACAGACTCCGCACGCTCCCAACTACCCCTACGGTGCATATTAAAGCCAGAATTTTTGATAGCATGCTTCATAAGCCATTTTTCTTCGCCCGGTCGAGATTTAAAGGGACTTTTTCTGGTTCCCTGACTGTGTTTACTTACCCGTGTCATTTTGAAAAATATATACTTAATGCTTCTCCTGCTTGCCGTCTATGAATTATGAATGAATGTCAAAGACAAGCGTATTATTACACAGATTCAAATGACAGTGAAGGAGTGGGCTGCCGATCCTTACTGTAGCCATTTTATAACATCTTAGGTTGTGTTTGTTAATATTTAATGTTGTGTTGCTTTGAAGCTCTGACTCATACGAACCAGGACCGATGACTGACGTGGACCTATGAATCACTCCGAGTAGATGGTAAATGATGTTATCCGGCTTTTTTTTTTTTTTTGCTGTGTCAGAGGATGGGAAGATTCAGGGAGCGTCACTATTGCGAGCACAATTTAAAGGTTCGAGTCAGTCCTTACAAACTCTTTACAGTGGTGGATAATGGAACCAGGAGTCAAAGCAAACAGAGATATTTTATTTACCATTCAAACCCACCAGCGAAACTCCACGTATCTTCTAAGTGTTTAGATGCAATGTTGATGATGGTAAAATAGTGGTGAATTGGGAAAAGGCCAATTCACCTGAGAGTATCCTGCCTCTATCTCTCCACCTTGAATGGATCAGAAAACGCTAAAAGAAAATCATAAAATAGGCCCTTTAGGCATCCGACAAGTTAATGAGAGGATCTTTTTGTGGCAAAAATTGCCTCAGTCATCTGGTTCCCAACACCACTGTGAACGATTCTGACCTAGCAATTTTCTCTGGAACAGAGCATTTTACACATTTACATCTTTGAATGACTTTATTTAATTAGGTTGATGTAGAGTTTTTAAAATCTTGTTGGAATTCCCCTTTAAATATACAAAACATATCAAATTCTTTCAGTTTTGAACATTTGAGCTACACAGTTTACTGCTTACAAAATTCTTTTACTTCTTTCTTTCTACAACATATAATAGTATAGTTGTAAGATTACATATTATAACTGTAGTGATATATTTTAGCTATTTGTTATGGTTATAAAAAACTGTAAAAAAAAAAAAAAAAATATATATATATATATATATAAAAAACAGATTATTGTAGTACAATATTATAACATGATTGATATTGTAGGTAATATTATAGATGATATTATAGATAATTGGGTGTTCATTTTATCCTCAGACATTTGCTTCATGTGGTGCTGCAATACCAGAAGGATCCACTTGGACCTTGCTCTTCATTTTATAATTGCCCAATACACCCCTATACAGTTATGGCAATCCATTAAAAAATAAGTTGGGGGTGGTTAAATCATATATTGGTGAAGCACTGATCCTTGGACGCTGGCAGCTGTCCATGTGATTTTGGCAGCATTTACTGCCATTGTGCATTATTCTGTCAGCGCACTTTATTTTATGGTTGTTTGTATTGTGATGCCCAATATTTCATACTACAAATATGTTGGGTCACTCTGTGCTGTCGCTAAAGCCTTTCCTCTCTCTCTGACCTGAGCACAGGCGGATTAGACCTGATCCTGATGCCAGGGCTGGGCTTCGATAAGAGTGGAAACCGTTTGGGAAGAGGTAAAGGCTTCTATGATACGTACCTGGAGCGCTGCATGAGGCACCCTAAAGGAAAACCCTACACCATCGCGCTGGCCTACAAAGAGCAGCTCTGCAAAGAGATCCCCGTGGACGACAGCGACATGCTCATCGACGAAGTGCTGTATGAAGACTAGTGAACTTCTACAACCTCCATACAGATCGACTGAAAAGACCCAAATATTCAACATTATTACATATTTCTATGGATTCATACGATCCAACTTGTCTGAAAAGCTACAAAATGTTCATAGATTCATAGTTTTTCTTGTAACATTTTACACGAAGACTACCCTTATTAAAGTAAAGAGAAGTAAAGTGGCCACTCATCTGGTGTGAACACACCACAGCACAGCACAGTTTGTAAACAATGTGAAATTCTTTGCCCACATTTAACCCATTCACCGAGTGAAGCAGTATGCAGCCACCAATGGGGGGCACTCAGGGGTGTGTGGGGATGATACCTTGCTCAAGGGTACCTCAGTGATGACACTAGCAGTCCTGGGATTCAAACCCACAACCTATTAATCTGTCAACTTCATCAGGTATTTGTTAACATGCCACTGCCATTAAAACGCCAGATCATGTGACCCTGCATCAGTGTATGACAACTGTTGTAACTCGTTTAGAACCGCTTCTTAATGACCTACAGCTTATTAATGACCAAAATCTGATTATAACTCATTTATAAACCCTTTATTAGGGTAGCCTTATTGTAAAGTGGTACTGCTTTTCTTATGACCTCTTTCATGAACTCAGTACATGAGCCCGAGCTGGAATAATGGACAAGAATAGTGGTCAGTGGTAACACTTGTAGTCCCTATTATTATTATCCATTTTCCCTCCCCTTCACATTTAACCCAGTTCAGTTATAATTGCATTATAATTACCTAATAATTTGAGTTAAGTGAGTTAAATCAGGAAAATGAGAATCCCTGGGTTCATACACTGACCATCCAGTTCATTGGAACCACCAACTTTATGCTTCTGGCTTCTGTTCTACCTTCCATATAGCTCAATTTTATGTGTGTATAGTTACAGATTGTAGCCCGTCTATTACTGCACTCATTAATCATTAGTCAGTTTCTGACCACAGGACTTCTGTTGACCAGATGTTATTTGGGTTTTGGACTGTTCTCAGCACAGCAGTGACCCTGACATGGTGGTGGTCATTTGAAATGTCTGAGGCACTGGTGTGTATCAGGCTAGGCTGAGGATGGTCCACATCCCAAATATGCAGGCTAGAACAGGGGTGTCAAAACTTGTGCACAAAGGGTCAGTGCGGCTGCAGCGTGGCCTCGTCCAATCAACCTTTTAAAGACTTAAGACCAAGTGGAGTTGGTTGGAGCCACAGCAGGCTTTTGTGGATAAGATTTGACACCCCTGGACTAGAGCATGGCTGTTGCAACAGATAGGCTGCAGTCTGTACACTAGCAAGGTAGAAGATAGGGGTTTCTAATAAAGTAGCTGGTGTTCTCTAGGAAGGAAAATGCCAAATCTGGTTCACTTGCATCAATCAACTTCATGTTACTGATTAAAATGTGTTGCAGTAGCTCACTTTAAAGGGTAGTAAAGTTGTACTGGTTTTAAAGCGATTAAACAGTAATTGAGTAATGAAGAGCAGCACTGACAGTCTTAGTGATGACTGACTTTGCTTTACTTTGAACTCTCTAGTGAAGGTTTTACATGTTCACCAACGTTGTTAAGTGTTTTCTGGGTAGACATGAGACATTGTTGCCTTTGCTGCCTTCTTGCTTACAATCAGACATTTTATTCTTATATCAAACATGCAAAGACTGAATTCTTACATTGGATTATGGTGTATTAGGTAATTAGCAGTTTACTCATCTCGTCTTGTTGATGCTTTAATCTTCATAAAGTCTTAATGGGACGCTGTGTCTGCTATGTTTACTTCTTTAGCCTTTTTGACCTCTGTCTGTACCCTTTCATTAATTTAGGTTTTTGACTCCCATGATTATGGTGCTGATTCTGGTCTGTTTGTCAGACTGCATTTAGGTTAAATGGACTAATTGTGTTCTAATTAAGTTATGAGGGAATAACTCTAAAGATGAACCTAAATGTGTTTTGTAAAAGAAAAAAGATTTAAATAAAATAAACTTCTTTAAAAGGCTTTTAAAGCTGTTACCATTTGTATTTGTGCTCCAGATTCAGCCGATTCTGTTTGACTGCCGTTTCCATCTAGCTAACCCTTCACTTGCATGCTAAATAATTACCGTATGCAGTAAGTAATGCAGTCTAAATGTAGGTATTTTTACCAAAAAACTGGTCTGAAGTTTGTAATGCATTTTAGGTGTGTAGATGTATGATGGTGTGTGTGAAGGTGTGTAGATGTATGATGGTGTGTTTGAAGGTGTGCAGATGTATGATGGTGTGTGTGAAGGTGTGTAGATGTATGATGGTGTGTGTGAAGGTGTGTAGATGT
>JBBPCX010070499.1:0-10604 GCA_037974365.1 Hydrocynus forskahlii
GAGAGAGAGAGAGAGGGAGAGAGATAGAGAGGGAGAGAGAGAGAGAGAGAGAGGGAGAGAGAGAGAGAGAGAGAGAGAGAGAGAGGGAGCGAGAGAGAGAGGGAGAGGGAGAGAGAGAGAGAGAGAGGGAGTGGTGTTTTAGAGGAGTGGTGTGTGAGCAGATGGCATTACTGGCACAAACCCATCCACACACTCATTCACTATAACACACACACACACACACACACACACACACACACACACACATATGTACATACACATGCTGGTGTGTGATTAGTCCATTAAGTGTAAGTGTATTAGCTGTGTAGAAATAAATAAATAAATAAAAAAGGAAGTAAGGACGGAAAAAAGAGCTAAAATGAGTGACGTACAGAGAAAGAAGAAAAAGAGAAGGAGTAGGAGGACAGGAAGAGAGAGAAAGGGGAAGAAATGAAAACGGACAGACGCCTCTCGGTGTTTGCAGTTCTGATTAAAGACAAAATCTCATATACAGATCATAGACCTCTCTCTGTATCTCTCTCTCCCCACCTCTCTCTTTTCCTCTCTCTTATTTTCTCTTTCTCTCCACTCTTTTCACCCGCCTTCCTCTTTCCCTCTGTCTCTCGCTCTTTCTCCTTCTCTCCCTCTCTGTATCTCTCCCTCCTCCACCTGTCTTTTTCCTTCTCTCTTATTCTCTCTTCCGCTCTCTATCTTTGTCTCTCTCCCACTCTCTCTTCCATCTCTCTCCTCCTTTCTCTCTCCCACCTGTCTTTTTCTCCCTCTGTCTCTCTCTTCCACCTTTCTCTTCCTTTCTCTCTCCCACCTCTCTCTCCCTCCCTCTCTCTGTATCTCTCCCCACATTCCCTTTTCGTTTTCTGTCTCTCCTCTCTTTCTCTCTCTGTATCTCTTTCTCCCTCTCTCGTATTAATCTCTTTTCTTTTTCTGTCTCTCTTCTCTTTCTTTCTCTATCTGTATCTCTCTCCCTCTCTCTTATTCATCTCTTCTTTTTCTGTCTCTCTCCTCTCTTTCGTTCTCTATCTGTATCTCTCTCTCCCTTTCTCTTATTCATCTCTTCTTTTTCTGTCTCTCTCCTCTCTTTCGTTCTCTATCTGTATCTCTCTCTCCCTCTCTCTTATTCATCTCTTTTCTTTTTCTGTCTCTCTCATCTCTTTCTTTCTCTCTCTGTATCACTCTCTCCCTCTCTCTTATTTATCTCTCTCTGTCCATCTCTCTTCCACTTCTCGCTCTCACTCTCCCCATCTCTCTCTCCCCCTCTCTTCCACCTCTCTCTGTCCTCTCTGTTTCTCTCTTTCTCTCTCTCTTTCTCTCTCTCTCTCTCTCTCTCCTCTATCTCTCTCTCTCTCTTTCTCTCCTCTCTCTCTCTCTCTCTCTCTCTCTCTCTCTCCCCTATCTCTCTCTCTCTCCCCTATCTCTCTCTCTCTCTCTCTCTCTCTCTCTCTCTCTCTCTCTCTCTCTGGTGTTGTGGTTTGTGTCCCTCCAAAACACTGAATTGTAAATTAGAGCTGTGATTTTTCCTCTTTGATGTTTTTTGATGTTTCTGAATTAATATTTGTGTGTTTTTGCTGAATTACGGTGAGAAAAGCTCCGGAACCCTCAGAGGAAATAATCGAATATGAGCTTTATGCTCCAAACACACAAACCTGATCTGTAACATTTACTACAGAACACCTGCACAGAGGAGGGGAGGGAAACAGAGAGAGGAAAGAGAGAAAGTAAAAGGAGGGAGAGAAAGGCAGGAAAAGAAATATGAGAAAGAAAAGGGATGGAAGAATACAAGAAAAGGAGGAAAAGAGAAGGGAAAAGGAGGGAAGAAAAAAGGAGAAGGCAAAAGGAGAGAAAGGGGAAGGAGGGGAAGGTAAAGAAGGGTGGAAGAATGGAAGAAAGAGGCAGAGAGAGAAATGAAAATAAGGAGGGAAAGGAAAAAATATGAGAAAGGAAAAAAGTAGAGAATAAGTAGAAGAAGAAGAAAAGGAAATGAAGAGAAGAGAAAGAAGGGAAGGAGGAGAAGGGAGGGAGAGAGAGAAGGAAGAATCTGAGAGAGAGAAAGAAAAGGAGGGGAAATAAGAAAAGGAGGGAGAGAGACAAAAAAATATTTTTTTGTCATTTTATGACAGCCATCACCGAGCTCCATTAAAAGGTTATAATCAGGGGTTGACATAAGTGATACACAAATGTGCGGCAGTTTTCAGTCTTCACAGCGCAAATGCATACCTAATTTGAGTAACTCCATACCCCCCACCCCCCCACCCCCCGGGACACAGAGAAAATTTTTAATTTTGGTGCGTTCCAGTTAATTCATGTAGGTACTCATTAGAGTACTAGAGCAAAAACGATATGTCAACCCCTTGTTATAAAGACTTGATTCCAGCAGGCGTCTTTGCGCTTTGATCGTTTCATTGTCATGGCAGCAGACTGTTATTAGGAGGACTTTATGAATGTTTATGTAGGTTTATGTCCATCATCATTAAAGGTTTATGTAGGGGTCGTGTCTTATAAACGCCTCCCTGCAGTGAAGTTTTCCGAAATAAAGAAAATTCCAATGAAAAACTGCTTGATTCCAGAAAGGATGGATCACATTTGGGATTTTTTGGGATTTGTTTATATTGTTTTAGGACCTTTCAGATCTATCTATCTATCTATCTATCTATCTATCTATCTATCTATCTATCTATCTATCTATCTGTCTGTCTGTCTGTCTGTCTGTGTGTTCCTTCTGTTCATCTCTCTCTCTCTCTTTTCTCTCCAGACCTTCAGATATTATGAGCTTAAAGAAAGATTAATTTTTTCCAGATTTTGTTCAGGATTTTTCTGGAATAGGTCTGTGTGATGGTTCTGCGGCGGTCGAGGTCTCACCGAGCAGGCAAAAAGCTCCCCCGAATGCCCCCCAAACACCCCCCTGAACATGACGCTGAATAAAGGCGTTTTCTGTAAGAAAGTCAAAGCAGATCGTTTGCGAATGAAAGCCGGATCTCAGAAGGAGGAGAATCAGAGGTTTGATCTCCAGCTGTCTGCTTTCTCTTAATTGCTACATGGTTGAGATTCACAGATGCGGGGGGGCTTTGATCATATTAGCAGTGTGTGTGTGTGTGTAAGAGAGAGAGAGAGAGGGTGGGGGGTGAGCGAGTGACACAGAGAGTGACAGTTGTTCACCTGCTGTTTGATCCCTCCAGGCATCTTTTTGAAGCATCTTCAGCTCTGTTTGGGCACCTTCTTTTGGGTTCTAGCGCTTGACTGACCACTGTGAGACTAGATGTGAGAGCACATCTTCTAGAGCTCCACAACATTATGATGTTCTAGAGCTCCAGAGTGTAACTGTGCTCTAGAGCTCCAGACCATGAGTGTGTATCCCAGACATGATTACATTCTAGAGCTCCAGAGCATAATGATGTACTAGAACTGCAGAACGCGATTGTTGTAGAGCTGCAGAATGTGACTATGTTCTAGACCTCTATAATATAAGTATGTTCTGGAGTTCCAGAGTGTGATTATGTTCTAAGCTCTTCGTCATGTTGATAATGAGGGAAAAAGTCTAGAAGAGAAATAGAACTATAGACAAATAGTGTTAAAGATGAAAAGTACTAAAAGAAAAGAGTACTGCGGAGAACATACTTTAACGGACAGAGTAATAATGGGAAGTAATACTGAAGGGAAAGAACCAAAAGTAAGGAGTGCTGAAGGAAAAGAGTGCTGAAGGGAAAAAGTACTTAGGGAAGAGAGTCCTAAAGAGAAGATTAAGAGTACTGTAGAGAAAGTACTCCAGTACTGAAACAAGATTAGATAAGTAGTTTATTAGTTTCAGCCTTTAGGTGGGGTTACTGGGTGCCATATGAGGAAAATAAGTAGAAGACATTCACACACACACACACACACATATACATGCACTCTCATTTGAGGCTTTGAAAAGAAGCTTAATTGCTTGTGTGTGTGAACAGCTGTTGTTTTTAAGTTCAGTAATCCACTCATGGTGGTACAATCTTAAGCTGAAATTCCTCACAGTCCCCTCACAAGAAGCTTCTCTCCAGACTGAATAAACAGCTGGAATTCTGAAGGTGATTAAAAGTTGAGAAGAAATATGAGTCTGTGAGTTGAACAGAGTGGATATGATTGGGTCTGATGGCTCCTATCGCTTCCCATCAGGTTCTGCTCTGAAGTCCAGTGAGTTCCAGCTTTAGCTAGTATGTTTGCGCTAATATTCACAGCAGCCAGAACATTCTACCTTATTGTATTTCTTTGCTCTAAACCTAAATGTTATTGCCCGAATATTGACATAATGTTGTTTTACTGAAATAAATGAATATTGCTTCTGAGCTCTTGAGAAATTTTATTTTTCTTTAAAGTGTCTTTCCCACTGCTTTGGTATTCTGGGCTTGATTTAAAGGTTTTAAACTTCCCACGTCATTGGTGGAGCGCTGGAGGCCCTTACTCAGTGTAACTGTCTTCTTTTCCCCTATCAATGGAAAACCAAGCCCCTGTTTGTCTAAGCCTCATAGGAAAGCTCTGAATTTGTAAGCTCTTGAACAAATTATGTCCTTATCTTGAGAAGATTTTTCTGTTATTTATGGAAAACGAGGATTGTAGGGTTGTGATAATGGTGTAAATAAGTAAAAATCTCAGTAACACAAATAGTAATTAATGCATATTGAATCTGTGGTCTCCGTACAAAGCTGATCTCTCTCTCTCTCTCTCTCTCTCTCTCACACACACACACACACACCAACACACACACAAAAGATTTCACCCAGCAGTCCCCGGGGCTCTGTAGATCCAGCTGATGGAGTGAGAGGATCACACTGCGCTGAATGCAGCACATTCCCTTTGATTAAAGATGACATTCATCTGAAAGATACACTTTAATAACCGCGGCCTTCTGGGGGCCTTCATTCTCCCTCCATCCATTCTCTTCTCTCTATCTCCCTCACTCTTTCTCACTCTCTTTCTCTCACTCTCCCCTTCTTTTCTCTCTCCCTCCACTCTCTGTTTAATTCCCCCATCTCCCTTCACCCCCTTCCCCAGGGGTTCAGTGCTTTATTACCCTGGTTCTTAATGAACTGCACTCGAATGACGACATAAAACATCCTGAAAGAGAAACAAGCCTTCAGTTGGTTTGAAAAAGGAAACCCGTATTCGCAGGAGCAATAAAGGGCAATTTCGTCCTGTCCATTACATTCACATAACATTTTACATGTAATTAAACTTTATTAAATGCTTTTTATTGAATCTTACAAATTAAATAATTAAAAAATATGTAATAATAAAATATCTGAAGACTAAATTTCCATTTCCAAGGCCATCAGGAGGCCCTAAATCTAATTTAGGTTTTAGTCCACACGTAAAGGTTGAAAAGAGTAGGTTGATTGTGCTGTGCTCATGCGTTTTGGGATTATTTTAAGTTATTTCATATTATAAAGTGTCATTTTTGGTTATGGTTGTCTGGGTATTCCAGGTGGTTGCTAGGACCCTGGGTTTAAAGGTTTAAACTCAGAGGTGGAAAAATCAGGTCCAGAAAGTAAAAGCCAGCTCCAGTGCCTGGATCCCTTTGCGGCCGGGTCGGATGAGTCCAGACCAGCCAAGCTGTTGGAGCAAAAGCCTGGAGAGGATTTTTACTTTCTGGACTTAAACTTTTGCACCTCTGTTTAAACTTCACAGTACAAACAGCAGACATTTAATTCAGGATTGGGCACTCCCTGCCTCCCTGTTTAAGGAATTTTTGTGCTGTTCTTGTATTCAGCCCACTTGACTGCAGTGCTGCCTGACAGCAGAGCAGCTCAGTATTTCCTTGTGAGTAAGATGATATTCACCTCGATGCTGGTGTTAGTTGCCTGACAGGATGTTTTTTGTAAGAGTAAAAGCTGCAGTTACTATGATTATAATGTCACCGTAGTAGTAAAGGAGATGATAAATACATGATAAAGACGATTTATAAATGCATGTAATGAAAACAACAGCTCGGGGATGTGATTCGCTGATGTTGCTTTGATGCAAACTGATGTAGTTGCACAAACTGACATGATTTGTTTTACAGCATGAAACAGCGAGTGTGTTTCTTGGTTGTGTGTGTTGTGCTCTTGAGTGTCTTGTACGGCGCTCCGAGTTTAATGTGATTGTTACTGATGGACTGTCAGATGTATAAAAGTATAAATATAAAACTTTGAGTTTAAAGACAACGGAGAATCAACTGTAATCCTGAATCTCCATTAACCTGCGGTGTCGATCAACAGTTTGAAGTGTTGGAATGTTCAGTGTTTAACATTACCGATCACACCCGTGTGACGGGTCATTTTAATGCAAAGTAGTCAGCTATGATGCTGAAGGGTCAAAACGATCTGTGAACTGGACGAAGGTTACAACAGACTCTTTTGGGGTTCTCTACATAGGGTGTAGAGTGTGGGTGTGTCAGTGTGGGTCTATAACGCTCTTCTCTTATGTAGAGGTTGGTTAAGATAATAAACGAGTGTTAGCCTGAGGCGGCAGCCTGCTCTCTCCACCATTGCCTTTGTTTGACCCACTTCTGTCTGTAAACAGATCCACTAATTGCCTTCATTTATTCATTGGAAAGTCAAGTGCAGTCGGGCTCGAGCGTTTCCGGCCCACTCATGCGGAAGGTGGACACTTTAACCATCCTCCAAGCTAATGCATCCGCGCTAACACAGACTCAACCCTTGAGACAAGCCGAGAGGGTGTATCTGTGTGTGTGTGTGTGTGTGTGCTGGTTTCAGAACCCACAGGGATCAAAGGTTCAGCTGTACGTGACCGGTCTGCGGTTTCTAGTTAGCATTTATCCGTCATTAAGGTGAGAGCTACTCTTCATTGGTATGCTTTAAATGTGTCCAGAGCACAATGCTAACACACACACACACACACACACACACACACACATAACATTTAGTTTCACATCTCATTCATCGTGAAAATGATGCTCAACTCAATGAATCTCTGAGTGCTTTATTTACTAGACATGTGCCCAGGCACTCCGTAGGGTAGTCCTCCCACTCCCCCATCACATAACTGTCCCCTCTCCCTCTCCCCATCACTCAATATAAATGTCCTCTCTCTCTCTGTGGGTGGTTAGGGTGTTCCCCCATCACTCAGTGTGATGTTAGCTGGAGTAATGGAATTAGCAATTAGTGTTCTCCTCCAGGTGTGTTGAGCGGGCTTTTGCGTTTGTGGCAGTTTGAAGAGCTTCATGTGTCTTAAAGGAAGCGCCTGTTCACCTTACAAGTCAGGGAGAAGAACTTCATCTGCCAGTCCTAGATGATGTTTAACTCTTCAGTGGTTAGTTCTACCTGTGTTTTTGCTTGTGTGCTAGTGTTCCACATTATAATTTAACAGTCCATTACTTTCTTATGAATTGTTCTTATATTTGCTCTGGTTACACTGCCAGACTGTAGAGTTGCAGTTTCAGAGCAGCAGTTTAAGTTTCGGCAGTGAAACAGACAGTGACCACCTCTTGTCTCTTTGATGTTTTAAGTCTGGTTTTTTGTTTCCTACACATCTCCTCATCAGTGAGATGACGTTCGCCTCAATGCTGGTGTCTCGTACGACTTTGACTCGTGACTTGTCTTACAGGATGGGCATTTTGTTGATCAACCAGCTGCTGATCAATTAGCTGTAATTGCTGTGGTTACAGTGCCATGGTACTGAAAAGCGAATAAGATAAATCCTTGATAAAGATGGTTTATAAAGGCATGTGACCAAAACGACAGCTCTGCAGGGTCGTTTGCCAGTGTTGCTCTGACGCATGTCAGGTGGTTCAATAAAATGTAAAGATCTGTTTTACAGCATCAAACAGCGAGTGTGTGTTTCTTCAGTGTGTGTGTTGTGCTTCCACACAGCCCGTCAGTTGGTGCGTCAGCTGTTGGGATGCAGCACAAGTTTAGATTGATTTAGTTACTGATGGACTGTCAGACGTATAAAAGTAGAAATATAAAACTCTTGAGTGTAAAGATGGCGGCGTTTTGACTGTGATCCTAAATCTCCTTTATCTGTAAGACTGTATATCAATCACCACATATTTTTTCTGAACCACATTTTTAGGACCGAGCCACTGACGCATGTTCTCCATACTGGATGCCCCCTGCAGGCCTCATGCTTCGTTATGCTCGTTAGCATTAGTGTGTGTGTTACATCGTTATCTGAATGAAATGCTTTGCGCACTCCTTTTCATGATTTTCCTTCAGAGTGGCTTGGTCCTTGGGCCTCGTGCTTATTCAAACATAACACAGTGCAGAAACACTCGTGTTCAGCCGCCGGGGCTCAGAACTCGGGGCGTTAGCACTCTGAGGTGGTGCAGATGCAGCAGTCTGTCTGAACTTCTTAACGTCCGCTGTCCTCAGACTGACCTTGCAAGCTGATCATTTTCACCTCTCTGAGGCAGATACTAGTGCATTTTGCTCACTGTCTGTCTCTGCAATATTTATACAGTTTATTTTCCTATGGTGGATATTTTCATTCTCTTATGGGTATTCCTATACATTTACCTCCCATCCGAATCTTATTTTTTAGTTATTTATTCTTTTTCCCTCTGATTGCTTCTGCAATCACACAAATAAAGGGATCTTATATTTTGCACTTTTTACCATTTTTAGACCATTCACACTGTAAAGCTCAGCCTACAACTCTGAAGATGCTAACGCTAACTGTCTGTGAAGCAGAGTGTCAGTCAAACCTTTTTTTTCCCAGGATGTAGTCAGTAACGTAATCTCATTACATTTATATTGGATTACGTTTCTGGAGGCAGTACACAGATTTACAGGCCATGATTTATTCTGCACAGAATCTAGAACCAAATTCTACTCTCCATTCTAGAAACATGATAACGTACTCATCTCCCTGCTTGAGAGCCCTGATCCCATTTTAGAATCCACTCAGCTTCCTGTTCTAGAACCCTAATCACATTCTAGAACCTGTTCAACTCGACCATTTGTTCAACTCGCATTGGAAGTGGAAACCCTGAGCATTCTAGATTGTTCATGCTCTCACGGTTCTAGAAGCCATTCTAGAGTAGTGTCGCTAGAACACTAGAAGTCAATGGTAACCAAATCTTTACATTTCCAAAACTTCCCTGGACCCTCAAACCACATTCAGCTCTTCAATAAGGTAGATCAGACATGTGGGTGTGGTTTAGGACTCAGTATGACTTACAGTAGGCTGTAAAAATGAGCTAAATTTCATCATAAAGGTTGATAAGACTTGTGTGTGTTGTTTAGGACATGGTATGGTTTACTGTGAGCTTTAAAAAAAAATGAACTTCACTGTTACAAGCCGGATATTCCTGAAGCTGGAGAAACGTGGTGTGAGATGCTGTGGAGGTCTAGGGCAGCAGAAGATTCCAGAGACTGGACGATTCTCTGTCCACATTCTGTGTGGATGACGGTCTTGTCTCTGGAGACGTGAACCTGGAGAGGACGGCAAAACTGTTAATCTCATGCAGTGTGTGTGTTTCTGAGGAATCTGTGGTGTGTTTTTCCTTCTCTAGTTTGACAGCTGTTGCTCCTCCGAGGGTTTAGATGGTATTTTAAGACCCAGATCCCTCCCGTTAAGCCCTGAAAATCAACCTGAACAGTAAGCGACCTAAACCTGCACCTTTATATCTTTTGAACAAGCCCATGATTCCCTCTGCGCAGAATCTAGAACCACATTTATGTTCTGGAACCCTGAGCCAGAACACGATCTCCAAATTCGGCAACTCTCGATTCTGGAAAAATCGCAATAACGTATTCAATTCCCTGTTCGAGAACCGTGATAATGTTTTAGATTCCATTCAGCTCCGTGCTCTAGAACCCTGATCATGTTTTAGAATCCATTCAGCTCCCTGTTCTAGAACCCTGATAATGTTTTAGAATCCATTCAGCTCCCTGTTCTAGAACCCTGTTCTAGAATTCTAGAACTTGTCTCTCAGTTCTTGAGCTCATCAGCACTCTGGAACCCTGATCACATTTTGGAATGTGATCTCTTGATTGTAAAACTCTGGTCATTCAGTGGAACAGTTTGTTCAGCTCCTATACTAGAGCCCTAACGCCATTCTAGAGCACAATGCCTTGTATGTGTCCATTAGTCCCTGAGGAAAGACATTCAATAGATTTTCCCCTAATTAACCGCCTTTAGTGTCCGAGTTAAAACAGACAGTCAATACAGACCATACAGAGAGAATTTAGGACCCGGGCAAGGGAGAAAAGAGAAAAAGGGAGGCAGAACAAAAAAAAGAGGGGGGGGGAAGAGGGAGAGAACAAAAAGAAGGAGAGAAGAAATATTTGACAGAACATGGAAGAAGAGAGGGAGAATGGAGAGAGAAAAAAGAGAAGGAGAACAGAAGAGGGGACGAGAGGGAGAAGAAAGAGAGAAAGGAAATAAGAAGAGAGAAGGAGAGAGAAATAGAAAGAAAGAGGGAGAAGATGGAGAGCATGAAGAGAGAAATATTTCCATTTTTTTACTCTTTTCATGAAATCGTCTGTTTTCTTTGTTTATGCAGTAGTAGTGTGAATGTCATTTCCACAAGTTTGTGTGTGTATGTGTACGTGTGTGTGTGTGTGTGTAAGAAATACAGACTGCAGCACGGTTGGCTATACACATCTATGCTCATTGAACAGAAGAGGGAGAGAGAGAGA
>JBBPCX010070500.1:0-10604 GCA_037974365.1 Hydrocynus forskahlii
AAGGGAGCATTGCTCCTGTTTGGATGTGCCCTGGATAAACTACTGTCTGTAAGTTGGTTTAATCTTAATGTTAAAACTTTATTAATCAACTACTTATTTTTAGAAATACACCCGTGTTTTAAGGCACAGTATCTGTGACAAACGGTTTTCGTTATGAACCGGTATACCGCCCAGCACTAGTGTAAACCCTAAATATGCCCCCAAATATGCTCCCAAAACACTTTAATTTCATTTTAAACACAGATTAATACATTACCCTTAAAGAAAATGTAAAGGTAAACCCGTATCCATACTGTACAGTGTTGTGGCACTCCTGTCTCACACAGTGCCAGAATGTAAAATACTGATGTTATCCCTAAATAGACGGTGCTGTAATTCATGCACACATATTTTCTTTGGTATGCACTGTTGTTTTCTTTAGTATAAGCAGGGTAAATACAGTAATTAATTGAATTTACAGTAATAGAAATACAGGGCTTTAAGAAGAACAAAAAGAAAAACATGAGAGCACTTGAGATAGCTCCACAGGGGAAATCCTGAAATGCAGCAGCCAATCAGCAGCAAGGAGAAATAAATAATATTCTCAGATTGGCTACTTTCAAACCTCCCGCCTCTGAGTACAGCGGTATTTCACCATCCTGAGACGAGCTTTGTTTGTGTTCTCTGGACAGTAACACATTTTTTTTATTTTATATGTAAAGCTAAATTTACGTTAATAATTGTTTCAAAATTAGTAAACAATATTTTTCTTAATTTAGCACTAAAGTGCATACAAAATTATACATTGCCACGAAAAAACCTGTGCCGCACGGGCCTCGTCTGCCATGCCCCCTTGTCCTCATGCTGGGTTGTTTATGTTTGGGTGGGACGCTTAGCAAGACAGACACTGAGCAACGGAGGTTCATTCCGTACAGGTGCGTCTGATTGCCTTGCTAAGCGCTGCGCCCAAACATAAACAACCCAGCACGAGATCGAGGGGGCGTGGCGGACGAGGCCTGGACATCACAAAAGCAAAAAACAAAATGTGGAGGATATCTGCAGTTTCCACAAATGTTTCCGCGAACAATTCTTAGTTCGGTTCTCAGAAAAATCAGCAAGTGACTGAAGCCACGACTGTTGAACCACATATAAATGGGGTTTTACTGTAATTGCTGTAATAATAATATTACTTTTACTCCATATGGTTTGCTGTCTGAAGTTAGCTTCGCTCACTTCTATCATAATTAAGTTCTTTGAGGTTAGTCATAGCACACACAAAGTCTCCCCACCTCTCTAGACACCCTGCAGTTTGCATACTTGTCCAACAGATCTATCGAGGACACCATATCCTATGCGCTTCATCTCTCCCTGAGACATCTGGACAAGAGAGACACATATGTCAGAATGCTTTTTGTAGACTTTAGCTTAGCCTTCAACACAATTATCCTACAAAAGCTGATTGTGAACCTGAGTGGGTTGGGTCTGAAAACCACTTTCTGCAACTGAGCACGACTGTGCTGGGGCTGATAAGCAGCAATTATGTGTCAGCCTACAGAGAGGAGGCGAAACAACTGTCAGTGTGGTGCAGAGACAATAGTCTTTCTCTCAAATCCAGGGAAGTTAAATGTCTTTGTTCAGACCACATGGCCGGAGTCAAAGGGTGGGTGCTGTGTGATTTATGACTTTCTTAAGGAGCATTAGTCCTGAATATTGCATTTACCACATTAAGGGTATGTTTTTAAGTGACATGAATATTATAATTATTACCAGCTTTCATTTCTAGTTCAAACAAGACCAAGCATGATTATTTTATCATAAAGCCACAACAAAAAAGAAACTTGTAAAAGAGCTATGACTTTCTCCTATCTGGTTGGCACAAATAATTAATATTTGCTACTTACATGGGAAGACTTAACACACAGGATACACAGGATGGCTAATCAAATAAGGACACTTACATATAAGTATACACAAAACACGTGAATGCATCTTTTCTCTCCTCATTGAAAGATTCAGCCCATGTGTGTGCTGAAATGTCTTAGGAATGCAGGTGGGGTGCGAGGGGAAGTGAAGGTTGAGATGGGCTATCATGATAAGACTGGCCTGGAGTCCTGTGCTGGTATTCTGAAGGGGGGCTGGGGGGGGAGAAGAAAACATGCGTGTGTTCATTTCATGAATCAGATTTTCTGTGGTCCTGCAGGGATCATCTAAAGTGTTTTGACTAGCTGCATCACTACCTGCAACATGTCTGACCACAAGCACATGCAGAGGGTAGTGAGGACTGCAGAAAACATTGGAGTGTCTCCCCTCCCTAGAAGAAACATTCTGCACCCTCACTGTTTGCAGGACCCCTCTCACTCCTGACGCTAACTATTCACATTCCCACTATCAAAGAGGAGATACTGCAGCATCAGCGCCAGATCTGCCAGACTGCAGGATATTTCTACCTCCAGGCTGTTAGGCTCCTCAACACCATGCTGCCCCCTGGTACCCTCCTCAGTTCCCTATACAGCAACCCCCGGTTCAGCAGTTGCGGATTCAGTCATTCATGGATTTTTTCTGAGAACCGAACTAATAATTGTTTTTGAGAACTTTTGCAAATTCGCAGAAACCACAGATATCCTATGCATTTTTGCTTTTGTGACGCCCGGGCCTCATCCGTCATGCCGCCTCATCCTCGTGCTGGGATGTTTACGTTTGTGCGCGTCGCTTAGCAAGGCAATCAGACACACCTGAACGGAACGAGCCTCCGTTGCTCAGCGTCTGATTGCTTTGCTAAGCACCGCGCCCAAACATAGACAACTCAGCATGAGGACGAGGGGGAGTGGCGGACGAGGCCTGGACGTCATAGCTTTTTCGTGGCAACATATCATTTTTCATGCATTTTAGTGCTAAATTGAGAAAAATATAATTTACTAAATTTGTAACATAAATGTTAACGTAAATTCAGCTACATTTCCATGTAAAATATGACTATACATTTTTTGGTACTGTCACACAAACAAAGCTCATCTTGGGATGGTGAAGTACCGCTGTACTCAGAGGCAGGAGGTTTGAAACGTTGAACGTTATTTATTTCTCCTTGCTGCTGAATGGCTGCTGCCCTATGATGAATCTCTGGCAGCTGCAGTCCAGAATTTCCTACGTGGAGCTCCAGCAGCAGCCTGTGATCGAGGTAAGCTACGCGCTCTTCTCTTATCTTAAGCAGGGTCTGGTGGTCATGAACATGCGTACCAGCTGTTCGGATGCACGTGTTTGGCGAGTTTGTGGTGTGAAGTCTAGAACAAACTATTTTTGGCGCCAAAGTGTTGGACCCGGAGTGGCCACTGCGACCCAGCATGCCGCCATCTTGGTAACCCAATTACAGTATGGATACGGCTGTACCTATACAAGGGTAATGTATTAAGCTGAGTTTTAGATGAAATTAAAGTGTTTGGGAGCATATTTGGGTTTACACAATAAAAATAGGCATTTTCAGGCATCACAAATTCGGGGTTTTTCACTATTCGCAGGTGCTCTTGGAACGTAACCCCTGTGAAAATACTGAAAGCTTCTAATGCTTATAATGCTTATCACACCCTGAACTAGTGTTGTTGTTACACAAAAGTTATTAACTATGTAGTATCTCCCATTGTATGATGCATCGTTATAAATAGAAATGGGCAAAAGCACGTCAAATAGGCAATGACAATCGTAGCAGTTTCAAAGGCTGAATTTTAATGTTTGTTTGTATGTATGTTTACAGATGATTGTCATATACTGTCAGAAACCACATGACCAAGTCTATTTGAAATTTGCAGTTTGAGGCAGATAAGTGTTGATTTGTGATGCTAATTTGTTTGGTTTAAGCTTTTGCGCTATATTTGCCTTGTAACTTAGATGCTGATCTATTATAATTGGGTTATAGTGAATACTGGTGAATTGCATTTTTTGCCATCTACTCGTTTGATGGTTTGTTTCTAGGATCTGACCAATATCTGATTTATTTGGCTGATACCAACACCAATTCTCAGGGGCTAAAAATTCAGATATTTGTTAACGTAGGTGTATAAACATGTACACCTTTTCAAAATTGCTGTAAATCCATTTGAATAGTTTTTAGAAAAATTACATTTACCCAGATCCACACATTTTGCAAATATTTAATGTATCCTGTTAAAATAGTTTGTGGGCTTAGTCTGAACATGTTCAACAATAATTGTCAAATCTAACAACAGTGTTGTTGATTATAAATCCAAAGTTTTTTTTTTTTCAAAGCGCTATGAATCCACTTGTTCTTTTTTCAAAATGCTACAAATCCATTAGTTTTTTTGTCTTTCTTTTTTAGGCAAGATAACATGCAGTAATAAACAGCTCCATAAAATAAATAATAACTTGAAATACATGAATTTGTTAAATCTAAACAAATAACTTTATAATAAAATAACATACAAATGGCCAGTTAGTTCAGTCTTAAATTCAGAACCATTCAAAGTACCCATTACAATTTGACAAAAAGAACCAATCTCTGATTGTATGTATAATATTTATAAAATTTTAACAATTTTTACTGTGAAATGTGTTGTCTCTGTAGAGAAAGTGTTTTCTTTCTCTGTTTCTCTCTGTCCCTCTCTCTCTCTTTCTCACATCTCCCTCCCTTCTGTTTCTCTTTCTCTTTGAGTACGTGACTGTAACCCCCACGCCTCGCCTCCTGGTCAGTGTGGACACAGACCCCACCACACATCATGTAGCTGTTCTTCCAACCATTTTCAGAAGATTTTAAACAAGCGAGCAAAACTCCTCTCTTAAGGGTGCCGCCATGCAGGGTAGTTTAGAACACTGGCCAAACTCTGATTCGTCGAGAGTTGTTTGTCGCAATTTGCCAAAAAAACAGGTATAGCGCTTATTGTGGTTTGGAAAAGACCTGCAATTTACAATACATTTAAAACAAGGCAATACAGCAATTTGGCATGAAACGTTAATGGAACAATGAGTATGTTCAGTATACAGCAGAATGGCATGGCAAGATGTTTTTTTTTATTGTTATTATTTGGTGTTTATCATGTTTTGGAAAAGAGCTCTTTTTGGTAGTTTAGATTCTGTTGGTGTATTTACATATATGGTTGTCAGTTCTGAATTGCTACACTCCTTAAACTCAAACAACATAGCACTGACAAAAGGATCACTCACATTGAATTCTCCAGGGATAAAGATGCTAATAACTTAGCCAGTTTAAATCCTGGTAATTCAAAACAGTTGGTAATTAATTCTATATTCATTTAAAAAAATAATGGGTTATCAGTATCTGGTGAGGCTCTGGTGCACTCAAAGAGCATGTGTGTTTTGCAGGAAAGAGCAGCAGTTGGACTCTAAAGATGCCATCATTCTCCACCAGTTCACGCGACCCAAAAACGGCATTCCCAGCCTGTCTCCATTCTGCCTAAAGATGGAAACCTACCTGCGCATGGTGGACTTGCCATACCAGGTACACTGCTCAGACTCATTACTACTGCACTTAAAGTAATACATTCATATGTATGTGAATACAAATATATGAGAGCCCATTACACAGGTAAACAAAAAAAATGTTCATCAGAAAATCGTCAGAAACCACAACACACTTTTCTAAACCAGTTTTTCATGCTGATTTCAGATCTGCTTTCAGTTTTTTTCAGTCACATGAATGATGAGTTATGAGTAAATTTTAGTTTGCAATAGACTTGCATGCGGTTTTTATTAAACCACAGGCACCAATCAAGTAACTGTTTCAATATTTTCAGTGCGAAGTCAGATAGGCGCCCACTGTGGTATAGATATAATGATCAGTGTCAGTCAGCTACCACTGTTTCTTCAAAAACGCTTATAATATGACTGTTATGTGCTAATTATACCACTATAATGCAGGCTATAACTAGCTTCATCACAAAAACTGTACGTGCTAAAAACTAAACACAGATTTGAAATCAGCATGAAAAACACTACAAAACCCACATAAACTTATCTCTTATCTAATGATTTTGACCTGTTGACCTGTGCTATTTGTCCCGCAGGCGGGAAATGAAATGTTACAGCAGCAGAGAGTATTAGTAGTATACTATATAGAATAAAAGTTATACAACACATACAACACGTCGTATGTTAACATGTTTTTTTTTTTTACTTTTATTTTGAAAGGTTGTTGGTTTTTTGTGTTTGTGCGTGCTCTAAGTCTCAGCTGGTTTTGGCGGGAGTCAGGGTCCGTTTACTTTTGTCCATGTCATATGGACAAAAAAAGTTAGATGCGTGAAAGACTGGGTGGATGCGGAGAGAGGCAGGCAGCTAGAGCCGGAAGGTGACAGGGTTAATGCGTTGTGTGATCTAGTAGGGTCCAATGTAGCTTTTTGGAGGGAGTATGGAGGCGGATGTTCTGTGTAGATAGGTAGACCCTGTCACCTATATGGTACATGCGTCCCGGAGGGTGCCGGTGGCGATGTTGGCGGGCGTAGCGCAGGTTAGCGCGTCGGGTGGCATCTCGGGCTAGATTCCACATCCGCCGGCACTGGCTGACCAACTGTTGGGCGGTCGGAACCTCAACCTCCGGCCCTTTGTGTTCGAACACTGGGGGTTGATATCCGTAGCATACCTCGAATAGGCTTAGACCTGTGGCTGAGGAGGTGAGGAGGTTGTTGGACAATTCTGCCCAGATGAGGTAGTGTGCCCAGGAGCGCTGACGCCCAGACACGAAGCATCGGAGGAAGCGCTCTAGCTGTTGGTTGGCCTGCTCCGTCTGCCCGTTAGTTTGGGGGTGGTATCCGCTTGCGAGGCTGGTGGTGATGTGGACCAGATGGCAAAAGGCCTTCCAGAACCTGGCCGTGAACTGGGACCCTCTGTCCGAGACGATGTCCTTGGGGAACCCATGCAACTGGACTACATGCTTGATGACTAACTCGGCCATGGTCTTGGCCTTGGGGAGTCCGGCGAGAGCCACCAGGCGCACAGCCTTGGAAAACCGGTCAACGATGGTGAGGATTGTGTCCTTGCCCATGGACTCGGGGAGCCCGGTGATAAAGTCGAGGGCTATGTGGGACCATGGGCGGTGTGGAACAGGTAGAGGTGGGAGCGGGCCCGGAGCTGCGGTGTTGGTGGTCTTGGCGCGAGTGCACGTATCGCACGCTTGGACGTAGGACCTGGTGTCCTCATTGACGGTATTCCACCAGAAGGCTCTCTTCAGGAGAGTGAGGGTTCTGTTGAAGATGGGGTGACCAGTGAGTGTGGAGGAGTGGGCCCACTGGAGGACTTCAGTACGGATAGAGAAAGGTATGAACAGCCAGCCCAGTGACGTGTCCGCCCGCGGGTGGTGGTTCCAAGGCGTGTCCCTGGCGCACTCAATCCTCCAACCCCCACCGGAGGGGAGCCACGATGTGATCCGGGTGGAGGACAGGCACGGGTTCCATCCGGGGAGGCTCGATCTGGTGTTGTCGGGAGAGGGCATCGGCCTTGGTATTTTTGGACCCTGGACGGTAAGAGAGGTGGAAATTAAACTGCTCGAAGAAAGCTTTTGCTTTTGCCTGGCTTGCCGAATGGTGATGAGGTTTTGGTGGTCCATCCAGACTGTGAATGGCTCACTGCCGCCCTGGAGCCAGTGACGCCACTCCTCTAGAGCCCACTTGACGGCGAGCAGTTCTCGGTCCCCTACCCCGTATCACTGCTCGGTGGGGGTGAATTTTTTAGAGAAGAAACTGCATGGGTGCAGTTTCTGGTCTGGACCTCGCTGCAAGAGGACAGCTCCAAGCCCACATCGGAGGCGTCCACCTCGACAACGAAGGGTTTGGTGTGGTCCGGGTGAGAGAGAAGGATGGGAGCAGAGATAAAACGGTGATTTCGGAAGGCTTTGATGGCGGCTAGGGTGAGAGTGAAAGGTCCAGTGGTGGGTCTGGTGAGAGCAGTGAGAGGCGCCGCAGTCGTGCTGAAGCCCCAGATGAATCGCCGGTAGAAGTTGGCGAACCCCAGAAAATGCTGAAGTTGCTTAAGCGTTCTGGGTAGGGGCCAGGAACGCACAGCCTCCAGCTTCTGGGGATCCATGGCTACACCCTGGGGGGAGATGACGAACCCGAGGAATGTGGTGGAGTGCTAGTGAAAGGCACATTTTTCCAGCTTGCAGTACAGCTGATGGGCCAGCAACCTCTGAAGGACTGCTCAGACATGCTGGGTGTGCTCCTCTTTGTTCTTGGAGTAGATGAGGATGTCGTCTAAGTAGGTGAAGCACCACTTACCCAGCATGTCCCGGAGAACGTCGTTGATGAGATTTTGAAAGGCGGCCGGACTATTACTTAAACCAAACGGCATAACCAGGGTCTCGTAGTGGCCGGTGGGGGTAATGAACGCTATCTTCCGCTCGTCGCCTTCTCTGATGCAGACCAGGTTGTAGGCGCTCCAGCTTGGTGTAGATGCGGGCACCAGAGAGGGCGTCCAGGGCGGTGTTGGAAAGAGGGAGAGGGTGACGGTTCTTTATGGGGATGTTGTTGAGCCCCCGATAGTCGACGCAGGGGTGGAGACCACCGTCTTTTTTCTTAACAAAGAAGAACCACGTGGCCGCGGGGGAAGATGACGGTCGTAGTGTGCCGTTACACAGGCCCTCCGCCATGTTCTCCTCCGTGGCCTTCTGTTCTTCCTTGGTGAGGGAGTACAGGCAGCGGCGGGGGGGGGTACCGCGCCTGGGAGGAGGTTAATGGCCAGATCGTAGGGACGATGAGGGGGCAGCCGCACTGCGTGACGCTTACTAAAGACCCCCGCCAGGTCACGGTACGGGATGGGAATTGTCTCCGGGTCGACGTCGGGGGCCTCAGACTCCCTTGAGCTCGTCTCCGCCTTCGCCGGAGAGCACCAGCTCTCGACAGGTCTGGCCCCACTGGAGAATTTTCTCCTGACTCCAAGACATGAGGGGGTCGTGGAGCCTCAGCCAGGGATGTCCAAGGATGACGGGTAATGAAGAATCGAATTTTTTCATGATGTTCACTGATGGAAAGGTGAGTGAGTGGAGTGCATTGGGTGATTAGACTATTAGAAAGGGGCCGACCGTTGACGACGGTGATGTGAACCGGCGGAGTTAACACCTCTGGTCGGATCCCCAGCCGGGCAGCAAAAGCCTGATCAATGAAGTTCCCCACCGCCCCCGAATCAACAAAGGCGGAGGTCTCGATCTGTCGGTGGCCCAGCTGGAGACCTACCTGGATGGTGAGGCGCTAAACGGTCGGTATGCAGGAGGTGGCAACCTGCAGACCAGGTGAGTTCCTCCCCCTATTCACCTGGCCTGACCGTTTCCCGGACGGAGAGGCCAGATGGCACAATGGTGGTCGGGGGAGGGGCAATAGGCACATAGGCCCTCGCGATAACGGCGTTCCTTCTCCGCCGGAGACAGGAAGGTGCATCCTAACTGCATGGGTTCCCCGGCTCCGGAGGAGTGGGCCTCAGAGGTGGGTGGTGGGGAGGCTAGGGGCGGGGCGGCTGCAGTTAGGGTGGTGTCAAAGACTCGGGTCCTGGGTGCGGGCTTGGGAAAAGAGGAGAGCCGCTGGTCAATGCGGAGGGCCAGCTCAATCAGGCCCTCGAGGGTGGAAGGGATCTCCCGACCGGCTAATTTATTTTTTTCTGAGAACGCTCCACGCGGAGTAGAGATTCCCACCAAGGAATCCGTGTTCTCACACACACCCAGAACAGGGTAGATAGAGTTGAGAGTTGGGTTGGGGGTTGAAGTACTCACGGTACCGTAAGGAAATAGAGAGTGTCTCTGACATTCGAGTGAACCCTAATGTCTGGGTGTCGGATATCACCTGATTTCCTGTTTAGATGTCCTGTGACGTCACACGTCCTGGCGTGTGTGACACTTTGCAGCTGCTATAATGGTTTCCGCCCCCTACGCTCTGGACTCTGAGGGTAATTTGTTTTTCTATAACAAACTAGATCAAATGTGAATGCCCTACCTTTGGTTTTATATTTAATTTGATTACATTAATGTTTAATCTGAGATTTACAAGAAATAGTTTAACTGCAACTGTGTAAAGGGAACACTGCTGTTAAAAAGCACCTTGTTTGTTTAAAGTGTTTGCAAACGAAATAACATTACACTTTTGTTCATAAAGCAGTACTTAAAAACTAAAAGTGTAGAATACACTACTTTTGAATTATTTAATTTTGCATATAACAATGCAATTAATTGGAGAAAACCATGCAATTAATCTGCGTAGGGGGCGGAAACCATTATAGCAGCTGCAAAGGGGGGTGCAACTATATATGAAAATGAAATGGTCATGTCATATGGACAAAAGTAATGGGACCGCGGACCCCCACCAAAACCAGCTGAGACTTAGAGCATGCACAAACACAAAAAAGCAACAACCTTTCAAAATAAAAGTTTTTTTTAAAAAACGTGTTAACAAGCGACAAAATAATTGTCGGCGTTAAGTAAATAACATGCCCACATAAATGTGTGTATATATATATATATATATATATATATATATGTGTGTGTGTGTGTGTGTGTGTATGTGTTGTATAACTTTTATTCTATATATTATACTACTGCTACTCTCTGCTGGTGTAACAATTCATTTCTCACCTGCGGAACTAATAGCACAGGTCAGTATATATATATGTGTGTGTGTGTTTATATG
>JBBPCX010070501.1:0-10604 GCA_037974365.1 Hydrocynus forskahlii
ATATATATATATATATATATATATATATATATATATACACACATACAATAAAATAACATTCTTAAAACTCTATTGTTAACCTCAAAATCAATCATTTTTCTTAGTTTTAAAAAATGAAATTTTACAAACCTGCTACAGAGAAAAACAAGCTAAAGGCTGCACTGGGAAGTGAATCAAACACTGCCAGAATTATATTTAACATCATTTTCTTTCATTATCCTGAGTGATGAAGTGTTTATTTTTAAATTGTTTTTGTGTAACAGCATGTAATGAAGTTCTAGGAGATTATTCTGACAACCGCAGTTCAAGCCCCCATTAAATACTAGAGGGATAAAGGAGATATCCCAGTATTATGATTACATAATTACTTATTTTCCACATTTTTGACACTGTTTTTTTTGGTGTAAACTAAGCTAAATTATGGTTCGGTCAGTTTTTAGAGCAGGTGTCCATCACTCAAAAAGAGAAGCAAGGAAGGCACTAAACGGATAGAGAGAGAGAGAGAGAGAGAGAGAGAGAGAGAGAGAGTAAGAGAGAGAGAGAGAAAGAGGAAAAAAGGAATGAGTGAGAGTGAGAGAGAATGAGAGAGAAAGAGTGAGTAAGAGAAAAATAAAGAGTAAGATAAAGAGAGAGAGAAAGAAAGAGTGAGAGAGAGAAGAGAAAGAAAGAGTGAGTGAGTGAGGGAGAGAGAGAGAGAACTACCATACCCTCCCCAGACAGAGAGAGAGGACAGGTGCTTTAATTTTACATTGTTTTAAACTAACTGATGTGCCTGTGTGCTCCAGAACTCACAGCCTTAAATAAATATTGTCGCACTGAAGATGGGGCTACCATTCATTGGTAAACAGTAAACTGGCAGCCCATGAATAGTTGCAGCTCTCAGCAGGTTTGAGTTTTTAAGTGCTGGTGTGTTTAACCTGGACAGGTGAGCGTGTCGTATTGGGATTCTCCGGCCTGCAGAGCCACAGCCTCGTCCTCATTCTCACACTCCGTCTCACACTCCGCCTCGCTGTCACTGCTCATACCGGTCAACAGGTGAGGAGACTGCTTCTGACACAGCAGCCCTGACACACACACACACACAGGGACACACAGGGATTCACCACTGAAAGCCCAGCAGATATCTGGCAGGTACGAAGGATTGTAATTTCGTGAGAAATTAGCTCTGCAAGGCTCTAATGATAACAGCATGCTGTAAATAAATTTTTGGGTGGTGAACACAATTTTCTCTCCTACGTCCAGTGTGCATGTTCCAAGTGTGTAAATCACATATGCAGTAAACAGGTATGTATATCACATATGATGAGCGTTTATATTATATCTAGATGTAACCAGCCAATACTTGAGTGTATCATTTAGGTATATTTTATATATCCTATCCAGTCAGCGATCCAGTAACCCTCACTCTCACTCCTACAGCTTGTGGATTCATGTTCTAGTGGAGGCTCTGGAGTTACACAGTGCTGCTGTTTACAGGTTGTGAATTTATACCTTACAAACACATGAATAATGATGCAAACATAATGCATAGCAAAATGACAATCACCAGACCTCTAAGTGTAAAAAAGTCCAATTCTGTGTGAGGACACTGTGTGATGGGGTGTGTGACAGTGGTTCACCTTCATCATGGCGTGTGCTAGTGGTGGGCTCAGGAAGCGTGAGCAGGGACTGCCGGATCTCGCTGGGCCCCTCAGACCCGAAGTCTAAAGATCGCTCTGCCAGCAAACCCGGCCTGAGCAACAGAAAGAGGAACAGAGAGCCAGGACGTGTGTGTGTGTGTGTGTGAGAGAGAGAGAGACAGAGAGAGTGAGACAGAGAGACAGAAAGAGAGAGAGACAGAGACAGAGAGGGAGAGAGAGACAGAGAGACAGAAAGAGAGAGAGACAGAGAGAGAGACAGCAAGACAGAGAGAGAGACAGTGAGACAGAGAGACAGAGAGAGAGAGAGGGTGACGGAGAGAGACAGAGAGTGAGAGAGAGAGAGAGAGAGAGAGAGAGAGAGAGAGAGAGAGAGAGAGAGAGAGACAGCGAGAGACACATCTCTGAGTTCTCAGTCATTAATGTAACTCCTAATAACTGCTGTCATGGAGAAAATGTAGTGATGTACAAAAACTGAATTTATTTATTTATGGTCAGTGATGATCTCTGTAGGAAAGCAAGGGAGAGAAACTGCATCGTTTTATCCATTAGTAACTCATTACCTCTGAAAAGATGTATGGTGTTATATGTAAATACTTTGTTGTAGGCCTATATCTCTGAAGTATTTTAGTTTTTGAGGCCTTAACTACAATATATTTCAGCCGTAAAGGCATTTAGGTAAAATGCTTAATGGTAGTAAATGGAAAATGTTAACTAAATAAATTATAGCTTGTTCTCTCTCTGCTACATCATAACCTCATGCCAGGCATTCATCTGACCTCTCCTGCATCAAACCGCCGGTCTTTTCACACCGAAGCCTCAGAAAAGGCTGGTGTATCAGGCAACAAGAAAAACACATATTTACATAAATCAATAATAAACTGCCGATTTGTTTGAACAGACAAATCCAATAAATCTGCCTTCTTCAGTTCCTCATCCTTTATCCACCATTGTGTCAATTCACCACATTAATCATGTGCATTTTTCAGATTAAATAATCAGTTATATAGCCCCCTACAGCTCCTGCAGTGTTTTACAGTTTGTCAGAGTGAGAGCATATAGAGCATTACACATTATAAAGCACTTCCAGTAAACAATGCATTAGCAATAAATCTTCAAATAAATCATAAACATCAACATCATCATCATCATCATTGATTTTACCCCATGGAGGGTGTCCTGCGCTGCTTGGCGCCTGTCGGGGGCGCTCCGTTCAGGACAGGGATGTCCGTGCCGGATGCTCCGTACAGAGACTCGTCAGGTTTGGAGCTGGAGTGCTTGTCAGAGGAGGTGCTTGGCAAACACGGGGGAGAACCATGCAGACTGAGGGACTTCAGAGAACCTAAAACACCACAGGAGAACAGAGTTACTGAACTACATATTAAGACTGGGCAAAACCAAAATCCTTATCACAACACATTTTTACACACCATTTCCATTACATTCACTTAACTGTCCTTTCTTTGGATCTCTGAAGAACAGGCTGGTGTAATATTAAAGTATGTGTGAACACCATAAAATATGTAATATTCTCTCTAGCCAAAATAGCCAGCGCTAGCCACCTCTCCTAGTTTGTGCTGTTTTAAGTGAACAGCTAGACTTCTCCTCCCTAACCAAAGAAAAAAGACTCCAAGCACCATCTAATGTATTGAAGTACCTGTTCCACAGAGTGAGGAATACAACAGCATCACCACAATACTGAAAAACCAAACGTAAATATCTATTTTAAAAAATAGATGATCTATTTCAGTTATTTCATAGGGACATCTCTTCTATTCTCCCTCACTCTCCAGTGTCGACAAGAGGAGGACGGGCTCCCGTTTTGAGTCTTGGTTCTTCTGAGGTTTCTTCCTCCAGTTTTAGGGAGTTTCTCCTTGCCCCAGTTGTCTTTGGCTCACTAGGGGCTCAGACCCAGGTTCTGTAACACTGCTTTGTGACGAGTCGTAAAAAGCGCTATATGCATAAATTTGAACTGAATAAAAATATTTGATTTTTATCATTACTGTCCCTCAACACGAACTTAAAGGCAATTCTGCCCCTACCAATACAATCTGATTTTAGCTTGCTGGCCCAGATTACCATTACTATCTATTGATAACTAATCGGCTAGTAATAGATTTTAAGAGATCTATCTTAATAGTAGACAATGGCTAGTCTAAAGTATGGGTCTGGGCTCTGAAATACTGACTGTCTGCAGAAGAGGGTCCCTCTCTGGGGCCAAGGTTTGGATCCACAGCCGCGTCACCACCTCCTGCGACTCCTCTCAGCTCCTTCTCTCCAGGCTCTCCCGACCGCCGCAGGGAAAGACCTCCGAGTGCCCCGCCGATTTCTTGCTTAGGGGAGACGGCCTTCTTCCCACCTGACACAGATAAAAACAGACATCTCACACATGACTGGATGAAATTTCATCTGAAATGTGATTCCCCCCACCCATTCTTTATTTTTCACTTAAGTAAGAAAATACTGTGCAGGTTTGGTTGATGACAGAGTGATGACTGTGTGTTAATGTAAGTGTGTTTAACACTCATTGGCTGGAAGCAGCTTTTAAATAATGATGGACAGTTTTCATTAGGGCTGGGAACCTCAGGGTACCTCACGATACGATACGCGATACATGCCTCACGATACCGATAATATCGTGATATGGCGATTCTGTGACTTCTGCTGTAATGGTTAAACAACCAATATAGGGAAAGAGCGTACCAGGACTTGTTCGTGAGTTGAAATATCACAATATATCGCAAAATCAGTATTTCGTCAAACCCTTAGTTTTCATTACCAAACTGAAGTAAAAGTCCATAGTGAAAGCCAACAGTGCTTTAAACAACAGAGTGCTGAAGAGAGCACATGGGGAAACAATTTGACGTTCTTCCCCCCAACAAGGACTAATGTGTGAACAAGCTGGATCTGGCACCTCCTGTGTGGATCAAACACTATACTTTTCCACCAGTATTGCCAATTAGGAATTAACATGGCCAAATATTCTCTGTAGCTCTAGTAAACAGAAAATGCTCTCGAACCCTCCACAGTCTGTGACGTGGGTGTTCTGTCCGTACCGTGCCGCCCGTGCCGTGAAGCTCCGTGTGTTTTGAACAGCAGGTCCAGTTCGCTGGGTTTTCTCCTGGCTGTTGGCTCCTGGTCAGCCGGGGCTCCGTGTTCCAGGGGGGCCACTCGGGGGTCCACCACTCCACAGGCCTCCAGCTGCCCCTTCACATCTGACATTTTACTGCGTACCTCCGCCATCTGGGCCTTCAACCGGGTTAGGACACCCGAGTCCGGGACGGACCGCCGAACTGCCTGAGGCCGGCGCTCGCGATCCTTACGGGACGGAACCGCAGCAGCTGCCAAAACACAAGTACAGAGTTAACACAATAGGACGCAGAACTTAAAGACTCCACATATAACATAAGACACCACAGGGTCAGGGAGTTCACCCTGTAATCAGAAGGCCATAGGTTTAAATCCCAGGACTGCTAGTGCCACCACTGAGGTACCCTTGAGCAAGATACCATCCCCACACACTGCTCCCCAGACACTGTGTTCCTGCCTGCCCACTGCTTCACTGGGGTGAATGAGTTAAATGAGTTAAATGTAGAGAAGAATTTTGTGGTGTTCACACTGTGTGCTGTGGTGTTTTGACATAATGGTCCTTTACTTCACTAATTAGTCAAATTAAGTGAAGTCAAGCAGGTGTTTACTGTTGTTTCAACTATATTCACAGTACACAGTGAAATGAAGCAACGTTCCTCCAGGACCACAGTGGAACACAAAGAACAGAAACAGGAACACCACAAGAACATATAAATGCAGGCAGTACAATATAAAGTGCGAAAAGAGAGAGAGAGTACAAGAAGAGGAAACGCTGTTTCTGTGTTTGTGTCTCTATAACTGATTTCTGTAAATGAGCTGTTTTAATTGGCTATGCTGAGACAGACCTCGTAATTTCTTCATGAATAGGAAGAAATAAACTGCTGAAAAGGGGAGATGTTTTTTCTGACAAAATCATTTCATATAAAACTGGCTGCTTGTGCAGCCCAGTCTCTGTAGATGGACGGTACAGACATGTGAGGGAAACACACTCAAAATATTTACTTACTATAACTTTACACTACAACTCATTCCGAAATGAGCTAGAAAAACGTGATTTTCCTCAAAAGGGGCCCTTGAGTGCGTAACTGCTGCAAAAATACCGTGTTAGGATTTAAATGTGAAAATGGCTTTCTAATTTGACTCAGTAAATCACTAGTGGACGGAGTCACACTTCTGTAATGCCATTAACCCTGTTTTGATCTCTTCTGGCCCAATGTTACAGCTAAGCTTTTTTCTGGGGCTGCTGTAGTCTGTTGTAAGTGTTGTCATAGTTGTGAAATAAAGTCAAGTCAAGTAGAGCTTTATTGTCATCCGAGCCAAATACTTTAAATTGCACAGTTAGACGAAATCTTCCACAACCGCAAGACTATAACAATACAGTACTGCATACAGAATTACAATATAAACATAATATGTATGCTATTATACAGTTTTACAGTAATTAAAAATATACAATTATAGCCACACTACAATGCTGTATACAATATAACAGTGGAGTTATGATGTAATAGACTAAAGACTACGAAGAGGGAAGGAAAACAGTGCAGATGTACCGAGGGGCTACTTTCGAAGTTATAGTCGTGCAAATGTAGCGATTTGTGCAAGTACTGCAGTATGTGAGCAATGTTCAAGTAGACCTAAATGTAAACATTCTCTCTTGTAGCAGCCAAAGAGAAAGTGAAGAGGTGGAGTTATATAGTGCAGAACAGGGAGTGGAGCAGACAGTTCAGTGTGGGAGGGGGCAGCACGTTGTTCACTACTGGATGTTGACACCAGTTACTGATGCCTAGTCGCAGTCATTTCAGTCTAAATGTAAATGTAATGTAATGTAATGTAAATGGGCCTCACCTTGACTGTGGAGTAGTGAGGCCGGCGGCCGGGGCTGCATCCCCCACAACGACTCCACATGGCTGCGGTCTTTCAAGTCCAGCAGCTGGATCAGGATCACCGGGTCTATCTCCAGCAGACTGGCTGAGGCTCCGCCCCCCCGCCTCAACCCCCGCATGCCTGCACTCGAGCCTCCTGAGCAACAGAGGGGGACAGTCATTGCACTCCAGTTAACTTAATATAGTAGATAATCATGCCCTGCTCTGCTCCTGGAGGGAAAAAGAAGTTCTGCTACGGCTGCCACAATTTATCAACAAAACTGAATGATACTCCCCACTTTACAGTAAGTGGAGGGTGTGGCATGTTGTTTACCATCATTCTAGCACACTTCAACACACTCTAGGACTTGATTTGGCAGCAGAATAAGATGAAACTGTAGCAGACAAGGGCTTGGTTTGATTAGTACATTAACTGATTACAGAAATAATCATTACGTTCTGTCCTATTGATGTTCTGCATGTGACGTCACTTTTTCCCGTGCCTATAAGGACGTCCATGCAGGACGGCGGAAGCGAGTTGTAGGCGCGATTGGACGGAAAGTGTTTTAGTAGTTTTTAAGAGATAACAGGGATTCACAGAGATAATAAAATGGTTATTTTGTGCTGTGCGGTGGCCTGTAGTAGTAGACGAGGCCACAAATAAGGCGTATCCGTCTACAGGATCCCTGAAAATAGAGAAGGCAGAGGTGGATCGCAGCAATCAACCGCAAGAACTGGCAGCCGTCCATCTTCTCCCAGTTATGCAGCGAACATTTTTTACAAGGTAAGTTCCTATTATTAACACATTTTGTCATGTATGTAATATTATGTATGTACTTGATATGTGAAATAAACAAAGTGTTGTTAAAAAGCCTTTTTTGTAAGCTTTTAAATCAGCTCCGGTATATGGTGATACGCCACTGATGACATACTGATACAAATTGTGTGGAGTAAAGTTGGGCAGGCAAGGCGCTTTGGTTCAATCCGTAAAGATCTCTGGGGGGAAAAGATATGGGTCAGTTTTTAAGTCTGCTACAGAAAGCTTTTCAAAGTATCGATGTTTGTGGACTCCATTCAGGTAGCCAACGTTCACTGATAAAGGCACTGACATATTTAAACAGCTGTCAACAAATGAAAAAGTATATTATTTGTCACTAGTCCATTTCTGTCTATCTATCTCTCTATATCAAACCCCCACTTCCGCCGTCCACTATGGCGTGGTCACGTGTCTGCAGAACATCAATTACCAGCCCAAACACACCTGGTTCAACGAAGCATTCACTTAGTGGGTTTAGCAGGTGTGTGTTAGAGCAGGAAGTCACCAAACTGTGCCGGGTACCAGCCCTGCAGGATATTCTGTATGGAATACAGGAAGTTTACCCATCAGGTAACTCACTGAGGAAATGAGGAAACTCACCTGCAGCCCCCATGATGTCATCTGGCAGCTCCCCCTCCTCCATGTCCATATTTCCACCGTATTCCACATCATTCTCTCCAGACCTGCAGACAACAAACACCACCGCATCAGATTCTGTCCCCTCCCCAAAAGTGTCGTCAGTGAATCATGACATGTTTGGTAGGTCAAGTGTGCTTTTTTAGTTCTATGTGACTGATGAGCAACGGAGACACCAGCGACCACGATACTAACAAATCATCACACACTGTTAGTGAAACTGGCTTGGGTTTTGTTTGCAGATACTATCCAATGGAAATACTGAATAGCAAGGTCAACTTCAACCGTGCAGAGGTGTTCAGTGATCTCTAATGACTATACTTTTTCTGTTTCTGACACTGTATGCCACTCTATTATCTATAAACATGGACAAACGTCGCACTTTCAATTTCTCTATTCAGCTTCAAAAAGATCCCCACGGCGTTAGAAACGAGGAGGTGCAGAGTGGTGCAATCTGTGATGAGCAGCGCCGAGGGCTGGGGATGGCAGCCCCCCGTCG
The DNA here is from genome assembly GCA_037974365.1 of Hydrocynus forskahlii. Taxonomy (NCBI): domain Eukaryota; kingdom Metazoa; phylum Chordata; class Actinopteri; order Characiformes; family Alestidae; genus Hydrocynus; species Hydrocynus forskahlii. The sequence continues at coordinate 8,545 of JBBPCX010070501.1, forward strand.
AGTGGGAGGGGGTGTGCATGTGTGTGTGGGAAACACATGCACTACTGAATCACTGTGTGTGTGTGTGCGCATGTGTGTGTGTGTGCATGTGTGTGCGTGCGTGTGCGTGAGATGAGTCAGTCCTCTCCAGCGGTTCTCCTCCCTGCACTCAGAACACTGTCGTATTTATAGACGCTTTAAAAGCACCAGCTGTACAGAGCTAATAATTTTGAATCTTCTAAGATATGAAAGTATAGCACTCTTTACCCAAGTACCACTTTATGCTTTACACCATTTCATATGTTCTGTACAGACACACACACACACACACACACACACACACACAAATATAAATGACTGGATTCAAAACGTTATTGTCAGTGGTAACCCCAAACAATAGATTTTGAAGAGACATATCAGATCTGTCTTTAAAAAAGCATCAAAAAGCATTCAATATACCTGGACAAAATGTTTTGAGAATGATGTCTCGGCCTCTCCAGAAAATGAGACAGAACTGCTTGCAGGGTTGAAAAGGTGCTGGGAGGGTTTGGACACAAGCTATTTCCAAAAATTGCTGGAAAGCTTGTGGGGAATATATGCTGCTGTCATAAAGGCAAGAGGTGGTTATTTCACCTCCATTGCACTTAGTGTGCAATGTTACATTACACCTCAAAACCAGTCAGTTCCATTTGTGTTAAGTAATGGTTTCTTATTTTTTTTTAAATCAGAGGGAGGGCCTAAACTTCTGACCTGTAATGTACACTCTCCCTCTTTCTAAAAGCATCTAGCTCTTCTACTGAGTGAGGTAACCCAGTTTACCATGGGTACATTTAAGGATGGGTATCGAGAACCGTTACTAAACTGGTTCCTGCATCAATGCGGTGCAGCTTTCAGTCTTTATGTAATGTTTCTGCATTTTCAAGTTGTTGATGCTAGATTGGGCGAGTGGGCGGGACAGGAGCGGCACTTCACACATCAGACATTTGTTGACCAGACATTAATAGTATTTGCTCATCCCTCGTACAGGAATCTCAGGAAACAACTTAGACTTTTCTACAAAAGTAATAAGAAAATAACTGTTCACATCTTTTCATGTGTCTTTTGCCGCGAAGTATGGAGAGTAGCATCAATAAAAGCACTGATGTGTCTCCATCGATTAACAGTATCAGTATTAGTATTAGTGAAACCCTAACAGTCCCCATCCCTGCTTACATTACTGATACAGGTGTTCACAAAGTGTTCACAAGGTTGAGTATCTCTGCAGAAGACCATTCATCCATAGATCGGACTTTAGAGCAGCCACACAAGTCTGAGGTCACCTTCCGAGGGGCTAGAGGGGGATAAAGTCCCCCAGCACTGGGCTAAGGAGTTTTCCGGAGTGGAGCCTCTTTGAACACATCTAGGAAGAGCAGGAGGGTGTTTGTGATCCAGAATTAACCATCCAACATCAGTACCTAACCTCGCTAATGCTGTTGTGCAATCATATCCTCACAGCAATGTTGCTACACCTTCCCAAAAGTAGAGACTGTTCCTGCAGCAAGGGGTGGAGACAAATCTCCCTAATAATTTGAGAAGAAACACAGGAGTCTGCAGCGTATCTACCTCTGTACAGCTCCACTTTTCAGAGAGCAGCGGCTCTGAACAGCGGGGTCTCTGACTCCAGCACAGAGAGCCCGAGAGCCAATCAGAACGTTCGACAGAGGGAGAGAGGTATCAGAGCGGTGTCAGAGAGCGAGGGAATGTGTGTGGGTGAGAGAATTAGTGTTCATGTGAGCGTGACTGTGTGAGTGTGTGTGTGTGTGTGTGTGTGTGTGTGTGTGTGTAAGGGAGAGGATGAGCACAGGCATGTGTAAGCAGGAGGCAGATGACTCACTCGTCTCATCTGGTTTGAGAGCTCCGTGCGGCTCCTGTGTGTTTTTAGTGTTGTGGTGAACAAAACAGGCATTAGCTCGCAGTGGGAGAGCTACAATGTCAGGTGGAGGCACCCGACTACAGACTACCCCAACTCTCACACACTCTCACACACTCTCACACACTCTCACACACTCTCACACACTCTCACACACTCTCACACACTCTCA